>LPNX011008216.1:45300-59968 GCA_001517045.1 Pseudotsuga menziesii
TGTTCATTTTCGGTGCATTTTTATGAACCATTGTGTATAGCAAGTTGGCATAAGTCAACTAAGATGAACACAAGAATATATATACACATATTATAAACCTGTGTCACAATNCCTGTGTCACAATACCATTTAGCTATTAATTAACAACGCAATCCAACATAAACATTGAAGAATGTGGCAACCCAAGATAACCCTAAGAAACATCATAGTTGNAGTGGCAACCCAAGATAACCTTAAGAAACATCATAGTTGAAAATAACCATTAAAGAATGTAGCAATGTGACATCATTCTTTATTAACATTGCAATGTGACTAACCCTAAAGAACATAACATGTCAACATTCATAACATTAATATAAATTCATATATATGAATTCATAACATTAATAGAAATTTATGTGTATACTTTTATTAAAATATTAATACTATTTTTAATTGAATAAATTTACACATTAATTAAGGTTATTAAAGAGTATTAAAAATTTGACACTAATTTTATCTACTATATTTATAATTTATTATGATTTTGAATTATAAATATTAAAATAATGGGAAAACATTTTATATTAGCACTATTTTATATATTATTAAATAGTATTTACTAATATATTGCTTTGATCTTATGCTTAGGTGTTAATCCATAACTAGCAACAACCACATTATTAATAATATGTCTTGTATGATATATTTAGTACATCAATAACGTTTTTTAAAATATAAAACGTTAAATATGTACCTATCACCTATGCTCAAACACATTTTAATTAAAATATTTTTTGTTAATATTAAAATGATTGAAAAAATATTAAAAACAAAAAAAAATTCCAGAAAAATAATACTCTTTTTTATTTTTGGCAAAATCTTGATTCTTATTGATACTTATATATTTTCTATTTTTGAGATCAGCGTATGTCTTTTTTGGGATTGTTTATGTTGTTGATACTTCAATTTTTAAATGGTAAACTATATGGATTGCACTTTGGATGCTATTTGCTTTTTAAGGTCTGGCGAACAAGGCCCAAAGGTTAGCTTAATTGGTAAGACGTGCGCACACTCTCTTGGTTCGGGGAGAGGTCACCAGTTCAAGCCTTGAGTTCTTTGGAGTTAGGCCTTTTGTGAGAATGGTCGACGGTTTACCACCATATGAAAAAAAAAGGTGTCGCGAACAGATTTTCATTATATGTAAGAGTGAAGTATTGATCAGATAACAGATTATTATATGGGATGAATGTAATTCATAGGTTTATTTTGATATATATATATATATTTTTAATAAAAATATAGATGTTTTGGTTCTAAAAAAGATAAAATTAAACATAATTTTTCAACAAAATTTTATATTAAAAAAAATAATAATCACATTTTTAATCAATTTTTTTTAATAAAGCTAAATACTTGGTTTAAACCATTAAAACACACCCATATTAATATTTCTTTTCTCATCCTTTCACAAAGTTGCTATAATAGAGGGACAAAGCCTCAACATTAAAAACCAGCCCTCAAAGTTGCTAGAATAGAGGGACAAAGCCACAACATTAAAAACCAGCCTTCAATTTAATGACAAAACTGACCAGTCAAAATATCATTTTTAAAGCTAATAAAATAGTATGCACAACAAAGTCCTAACAGCCCAAAACAAAGCTAACCTAAAGTAAAATACTAAAAAAACGACGGAATGAAATAGAAAAAACTATTGCATGGTGCAGTCCATGAACAAGATCATACAAAACGCCACTCACTTCCAAACTCTTGAGGGAATGTTCCTTTGATCACTTGAAATTTTCATATTTGGAATTCAAAATCTTGGTAATCTCCTAGCACAGAACTTGCCAGTCTTTACTTTGTTGTAGATTACTGTCAGGATGATACGCTACTATTGCTTTCTTCAGAGCAGCCTTCACATTTTCTGGGCTTCCCAATGGAAGCAGTAGCCTTTTTGGTCACGTCTAGATGAGGGAATTTCTCATATATATATTTCAGGAATGACTCTGCACATTTATTACCCTCAGACTCTACTGCGCTTATCTTTTCTTTCATTCTTTCTGCACTGTCTTTGCGGTTTTCTGCGTTTTCTCTTCTCTCCTGCTCACTCCCTCTTGGTGCTTTTTCACTGCTTCAGAAGAATATATGTACCATTCACAACTTGTAATCCGTGCAGACATTAGGGCGAGTGCAATCTTGATGCTCTGAAAGTGGTAGGGATGGGCCTTCTTCTCCATTTTCAGAACAGAGGAATATGATTTCCCAATCCTGCTCAATGCAATAGCCTCGTTCTCCAAATGTTTTTCTTCTGTTACACGAAGAGAAATCTTGAAATAGTCTATAGCTTCCCAGATTATCTCCATATCGCCACACATTGCCTTCTCCAATAGCTCTTCTCCTTGAATGCGCGCCTGGATTGCTTCACACAGCGTTTGGTAATTGAAAACCTCATTTTTCAAACCTGTTACTTGTTTCACCAATTCCTTACCCATGGAAGCCGTAGTACCCAGAAGGCTTTCAGCGCGTTCAAGAGGCCCATAACAGTCACGCATTGCGTTCAAACATTTCTTGTAACCATCCCGGTCAGATAATTCTGTATTTGTGAGAGATTCAACGCCCCGGTGAAATATGAACTCTGCATGGATTTTATAAAGCACAACACCCATTCTTCTCTTCCCTACTCACTCCGCTTTAGAGCTTTCCACGGTCTCGCAAAGAACTCTGAGAATTTGCTCAAAACTTGTGGAGTGATCACTATAAAGCTGATCAGACCACTCAACGATTTTGGACATTGTGTCTTCAATCTGAGTTAACCACTACTGTTGTTTCATTTCCAGGCTTCCATAATCCAAAGCCTTGAAATAAAACTCTAGGCATTTCGTCATACTGGATTTTGCAACAGATAATGCAGAACCTGGTCCTTGTTTCCCTTTCTGTGCAGTTTCTTCTTCTTTGTAAAAGACCCATTCGCGTTTTGCCCACAGCAAATTTCAAATCTACTCCATAAATTCCGCGTCGTTCGATGCTGGGCAGGTACATACATATTTATGAAGAGCCGGAAACTACGTTACCAAGGACACCAGAGGCAGCGTCGGTTAAACTGTTTTTCCGATTCCATCCGGTGGAGAAAAGGACACCAGAGGCAGCACCGGTTAAACTATTTTTCCGATTCCAGCCGGTGGAGAAAGGAGGAGAGATGTGGGGACCACGCAAGCTAGCTGGCTTAACCAGCATGAACATACATGCTGTATAAGCTCAGCTGGCGACGGCACCGTTGGGAGTACAAGAGGGCTGAGCTTATCCAGCATGTACGTTCATGCTGGTTAGGCTAGCTGGCGTGGGTCCCCTGCTGATCAAGCAAATCCATAAACGTGACTCTTTCTCAGAATTTTTTGAAATTTTCCGGTAGCCATTTAATATAACCTGTCGCACTGGCCGCATGCCCGTGGAGTAAGCTAGCTATGGAGAAATCCTCCCTCATCGGACGGAGGAGGAGCAAAGTTAAAGTTGACTTTGCTCCTCCTCCGTCCGATGGAGGGAGGATTGCTCCATAGCTAGCTCACTCCCATGCCTGTCCCCTCCGCCGTCACCCCATGTCCCGAGCACCTACTACCCATGTCCCGATTCCCAAGCACCTGCCAATGAAGCCCTTCTCGCACCTCGCAGCGGGAATCCCAAAGCCTCATGTAGCAAGCCACTGGGTTTTGTATTTGCCGAGCTCTCTCGTGAAGGTTTTGAAGTTTTAAAGAGCAGAGCTTCAAGGGTTTGGATCCCATTTCCCTTTTGCTTTGATCTTGTTGTTTGTGTGTATAGATTATCAGTTGTTGTGGTCTTATAGCTCTCTGGAGGTTACGTTCCTTTCACAGCCGTCTGATCAACAGAAATGCCCGCATCGGCCAAATACGGGTCGCCGGATGGGAAGACTGCCCGGCCTTCTCAGTCATTCAGGCTGCAGAGCCCGAGCCTGAACAGCGTGAGGCTCAGAAAAATCTTCGATGCCTTCGACAGTAACGGCGACGGGCAGATCTCCGTCAACGAGCTCGGCCATGCCCTGGGGAGGCTCAGCCTGCCCATCCTACCGCCCGATCTGGAACTGACGATCCGCGGCTTCTTCCAGGACGGGGTCGATGGGCTGGATTTCGACAGGTTCTCTGGCCTACATGGCTCAGTGGGATACCAGCTCTGCAGCAACGGCGACCCGGCAACGGAGGGCATGACGGGGGAAGAGCAAGAGGAGGAGTTGAAGGAGGCTTTCCGGGCGTTCGACGAGGATGGCGACGATTTTATCTCCGCGGCAGAGTTGAAGAGCGTACTGAGTAGGCTCGGATTAGCCAACGGGGACGATGTTGAACAGATGATTTGTAACGTGGATAAGAATTCCGATTGGCTCGTGGATTTTGAGGAGTTTAAGCATATGATGTACCTGTCCCGAGTAGTCTACATAAACGAGACGAGGATTACATTTCTGTAGCTTGCGACGGAGCGCAGTGGTGATCATTTTCATTTCCAAATTCTATTATGTAATTCGGCCATCCCTTCACCAGGATCATTGCTAGTAGTGGGATCTTAAGGTAAGGTATTGAGATTTAACAGTCACTAATAAGCTTTGGGCAGCCATGATTGCTCTACCACAAGCTAAATAATTTTGGCCAGTCAAATGTTTCTGGTTTTGTTGTCAATTTAGGTTATGGTCAGATGTGAAGGACAAGTCAGATTTTAATTTGAAAAGATATTTTAAATAAATTAAACATACAAGATAAGGCTTTCTTTTCTTTTATTAATTATTTTTGTAATTATTGGAAAGATGATATGATGTTTGAAATTATGATTTTAAATTTATAAAATTGTTTTTAATATAGAATTGTATTTTAATAAAAAATTAATTTTTTTCAATTTAATGTTGAGGTTGAGATTTACCATTTTAATAATTTAAAAAAAAATTACATCGCTATGAATTTGATCTCTCATATCGATTTAAAATCTGTTATACATTAAATTATATATATACATATAATTAACTTTTATAAAATTGAAATTTAGTTTAATCATTTTTAATAAATTAAGAGATACAGATAAAATAATTTGAAAGTCGTTGAAATGAAATTTAATTAAACTATTATAAATCTAAGTTAAATCATATATATATATATATATATATATATATATATGATAATTAACTTTTATAAAATTGAAATATAGTTTAGTCATTTTTAATAAATTAAGAGATACACATAAAATAAATTGACACTAGTTGAAATAAAATTTAATTAAATTATCATAAATTTAAGTTAAATTACGATTTTATAGCTTGGAGAGCGAGCCAAGTTTA
This sequence comes from Pseudotsuga menziesii, assembly GCA_001517045.1. Classification (NCBI taxonomy): domain Eukaryota; kingdom Viridiplantae; phylum Streptophyta; class Pinopsida; order Pinales; family Pinaceae; genus Pseudotsuga; species Pseudotsuga menziesii. The sequence goes on from LPNX011008216.1 coordinate 50,612, forward strand.
TTTAAGTGTAATTTTTTTAAATTTTTTTTTTACATACTAAGAAAAAATTTACAACAAAAACTATTTTATCCTTTTTGGTTCTTGGTTCTTAATATATCCAGTAGGTATAAGATCAAAATCAATATAATTTGTGTTTTTTTGTTTAAGCCAACATCATTTGTATATATTTTATATGCGTCGTGCTACATAACGTTACACAATGTTAGGGGTTACAACATCTCCCCCATACTAGGTTGTAAGCACTTTAATACTCTCGGTGCAATCATTTTTATTTGTAAATACATTAAATTATATATTCCTCGGATGGGGTTATTTTAAGGCATGATGGGTGGAATGATCATGATGTCACTAGGAGAAGCTCATGATCGAAGATCAATGCCACTAGGCATTTAACTCACATCTCCTCTGTGTGTATGGGTGTACCTTTTCACCTTGGGAATTAAGTGCGACCTACCGATGTACGGACTCAATGCCATAATGATGACAAATCCATTATTACCCAATAAACGTAAGATAAGGCATCACCTAGAATATTATCGTTGCATCTCCTAAGGAAAAATTCAGGCTAAGAGAGACGATTATCAGTGGGGAAATCGGTGAGATCTTGGGAAGGAAAACACTGCCATGGTTAGGGAATGCTTGTGTCCCTCCAGTCTTGGAGCCATGAGTGTCTTCAGTCATTAAGTTGATGTAATTTTATATTTTCAATTTTTTTAATTTTTAAAATCAATTCTGAGAAAACAAAAACATTATTTCATAATATTTTATATTTATATTTTTGTTTTATTGTAAGACATGATGTAATAATTTATCTTGGATTTGAACAGAATAGTCTCATAAAAATTATAAATAAATAATTAAAACACAAAAAATCTTTAAGTGGCATTTAATCTTTTGGGAATCAAAGTAAATGACAATCTGAAGCATCAAAGAATCATCCATTTACCTTTGAAATGTTGTCAATTATAATATTATTGCAATGCTTTTGTTGCCAACTACTAGATGATTCCAAATATTATGGTTATGAAGCCAAGTGCCAAAAATTCCTATGATGAAAAGTTCAACTATTGGAGAAAGGCATCTAACAACAACTATAGCTTGAGTTTCAATTGTGGAGCATCAATGACATGGTCCAAATCATCGATCTTAAGAATTTAGCTCATTCCCTTAGCAAAAGGGAGCTTAAATAGGTCGTCGATCAAATCCTCACCCTCCTACAAGATGATTGAAAGGGGTTTCATTGCCATAAAACTCACCGCCTTTGCCATGAATGTTTCAAATTTATTATTGTCATTTATTAATCTTAGCCAAAGCTAATGGTTATATATCTTGTTAAATAATGATTTACTAGGTTTTGGCACTATTATTGCATTGTGGTAGTACTTTTCATAATATACTATGCTATTAACCTTTCTCTCTCAATGAACCAAGAGCAAGTTCATTGTTTTTTGACTTGCTAAGGTGTTGGAGACATGTGGGATAAGGGTTGCTTATATCATCTCCTTTATTCAATAAGAATTTTTTCAGAAGTTACAATTCCTCCTCAATGTAAAACGAGATAAAAATACATTGTCAACAAAGCAACTTGTATCAATAATGCTTAACCACTTCTAATATAATTTCAATCAATCACAAGCAAATCAATTTCCAAGAAATTGCAAAATATGCACACTTGTTCTTAAAAAAGTTATACCACCCAAATCTATTTTTCTCACCATGTAAAGTCATATATATCGTGACATTACATTTCTATTATTATATTAATATTGCCTTTATTGGTCAGCTAGGACATTAGTTGTAAATATACAATTATCTCCTATATATATGTCGAGGAGACCTAGATTTAGGATCATATTATCTTTTCTTGTGCATTTGATACATTGTATGGGTAGATTTCCCCTCGAAGAGGCTCTTTTATTCATCTATTTATTTTGTTCTCAAGTCATCAAGTTATTCTTTCTTTCTATTTTTATGTATTTTGGGAATTTGGTGCATAACAATTGGTATCAAATCCATTTTCTCTATAACATTTTTTGGGGAATGTTGCAAATGAAAACATTTTTAAGACATTGATAAAACATAGTGAAGTACCTATGGTAAAACTTTTAGGGCTTAGTTTATTATAAATTTGGAGTTATAGTTTGTGCAAGTTGGGTTTTTCACTAGTACAAAAACTAGTCTCAAACATGTCTTCTGGGTAAAATTATTACATCTAAAACTTGAGTTCCACCTATTACATCAAAAGGAATATGGGCCATAGTGTTTGTGGTAAAAAAATTAGAAGTAGAATAATAAAATTAGACCCAGGTCAGTTTGTACAAGTTCGATATCCTAAAAGAAACAAAAATAACAAGTTTTGGGAAAGATGCCATAACTTTCCCTTGGCACATTAGAATTAGGACAAATATGTGACATTGTAGAGAATACTTATCATGCTACTACAGGATGGAAGTTCATAATCAAAGGGGCCAAAAATTTAAAGATAATTTAGAGGCAAGTTCATCTACCGAGACAACATACAAACCAGGGTTTTTAAATGTATCTTAACTTGAAATTTGCATAACTTTTAATTGGAATTTATTTTGGGTTATTCAAAATGTGTGAGAATTATAGGTAAACACTGTTTTGGGATCACATGGAAAAGAGTTTTGCAAAAAATAATACAACATTTAAACCTCCAAAGAGCTCAACCATGACTAATGAAGTAAAAAAAAGAAATGTGTAACCACTATCCAATTTGGAAGACAAGGGAAGTACATGATGCATCAACATGCATGTGAGCCTCACTCCATCGAAGGCTTATTTGACAGATTCTGGAGTATCAAACCACATGGTTTCCTCCAGGAAATCCTTCATCACTTTCCCTCTATTAGGAGGACCTAGCAGTCATATGGGAGATGTCTCTAAAATCCCAGATGTCTGAGAGAGGTTTAGATAAAATCAAGCATGATGAATTCACACCCTCTCCTACAGAAAAGAAAATTATTGAAGATGAAGAAGAAGCGGAATTTTCTCTACATTCAATTCGAATTGAAGAAAGTCTCCTTGGAGTGACTCCTTCTCATGCTGCTCCAGAAGTGTATGAGATCTCTGATATCTCATCTCCTCACATGGTTGATCTAGAAGAAGACATTCGAATCTCTTTTTTTTAAGAAAAACTCTCCTTCTATTCTTTGCAAAAGTTCTCTAGTGATTCTTTAAATTTTGTGCATAGTTTACTGGTGATTGTTTCAGAAAAGGAAGAGGAATTTGGTTTCTCTATCTCTAATGATGTTGCTAGTGTGCAGATAAGTAATACCATGGATATTTTGGAAATAATATCAGATTATAGGAGTGATCCATTCACTCTCATTAATATAGAGCTTCCAGTAAATTCCTACAGGATTGCATGCACCAAAAATCAGAATTTTGAAGAAGGAGAAAATTATGCATCTACCATCTCGGTGGAGCACAGTTTTCGATCATATGAACCTCTTTGGATTTGATTTATTTTCTGATATGATAATATTTGGTTCAGTTTTTAAAATTCAAGAGCTTTCAGTGTTTCTTGTAACTGGTTTCATCAATTTTGGTGTGACAAATCAAGCACCGCAACTCTCCTTCAAATTTGTTGTTGACGATTCGATGTTAGATCTCTCTTATGAGTTTGCTGATATCAGATGTTAGATCTCCCTTATGGCCTTATTGCGAGGGCACACAATTGTCCAAGTTAGGATTCAGGGGGGGATGTTAGGATTATTAATACTCCCTTGACCAAACTATCTATTAGATTAATTTAGCCTAACTTAGGAGTTTTAATTAATTAATTAAGTCCACTAGTACAATTGGGTCCACATGGCCTAATGGGGCCACATGTATGAGTTACTAGAGTGCAGGGAACACTGCTAGGGGCTAACTGATAGTGAATGCACTTGCACGCATAATTTTATGCGCCTCCTAAACCAATCCCTATATTTTAGGAGCCATTGGGAGTCCCGGTACCAGCCTCTTTCAGTCAGTTGGAGTTGGAACTAGTTAAGCTTAGTTAATTCCCAGTTAGATTCAGTTAGATCACAATCAGTTTAGTTAGCGCTAGTTATGCATGGCTGCATGTGGATTAGGTGCCTTTGCTCACCTACCACTTCAGTTAGACTGATTTAATTGTTTATTCCTCATTATGTGAGTTATTTAGACATATGGAGTTAACCATTTGGACTCCAATATTGATTGAGACATCCTGAGTTAGCTAGTCAGTTAGGTACAGTCACATCGGGATGGTAGATTCGAATTCCTCCCTAATGGATTCGAATTCTTCCTTATGTAACTCTATGGTAACGCCGAATTAATTAATGAACATGATACTGTAATTATCTAATCTATACTCATCTCTTTCCTGTGTGGTTTGATTTGTTCAGTGTGTATCTTCATTGCTCTTTTACTGCATCAATATTATTTTACTCTTTGCTTGATGATCTAAATGGAACAACAATTCTAACACATCGTGTGTCAGAAGCTATGCTTAGGGCTTAAGGTTTATATTTCCCTCCAACAACCAATGCCAAGGGCCTAAGGATGTCATTTTCATACTGTGATTAAGGTCATTTTCACTTGACCATAGTATTTTTTATTAGCCAACCAAAGAGGAAACTATGAGTGCATCCTTTCCATGTTTTAAAACATTCCCTAGAAAGTGAAAACACTCAACAACACAACCATTGTTAAGAAAAATGAGATATTACAACCTCTCCCATAGGTGATAAACCCAAAAGTACAAGAGATTAGTGTCATGAAATTCACCAAGGGAAACACCCAACGTTCAAACAGAGTAAAAGTCCAAAGCTCAACTAAAGGAAGGGCCTGCAACCATGAAGAGAGAGGAAGAGAGGGAAAAAACCCAACCATTATCTCAATGTCCAATAGTCCAAGGACACTTAATAGCCAATTTAGCAAGCACCTATATTAATGCAATGAATCTCTAATGGAAGCCATTGATCTCTAAGGCTTAGCTATTTGTCTGAAGCTCCATTAAATAAGAATAACTAATAATTGAATAAATCCACAAGTTTGATTACATACGTCCATCATTCACACTCTCACAATAAACTCTTTAATCAACACATAAACAAGTAACACAGTAAAACAAACACACACGTACAATTGAACGTAGAGATATTGTATATTCATTGGCTTCAACTAATGAGGAATCCTACCAATGAAGATCTTATCTCAATTTAAATAAAATGTACTTTTTTAAGAAATCTCACATAACCATGTCATAAGTTTTAGCTACATCTAATTGAATGAGCATCTCATCCTCTTTCTAAATGGAACCATCTAAAAATTTCTTACTTGCCTATGCCTTCCATAATTGGGTATTCTAAAGATTTATTAGTGGATAAACACTTTTAATCTTTTAAAATGTAAATGTCGTGCTTTCCTTAATTTTTCCACACATAAACCAGATTTTTTTTAATAACATACCAAAAATATAATTCGATTGCAAATCTATTTTACTTTGACATTTCCTTCTCTTCATAGAAAAAAAAAACTAATTTGTACCGTTCTTTCTTATATATGAGTTTCATTAACATCTTATTTGTTTCATAACATTTATCTTCACAGAAGAAACTACTTTTACAGTTCCTCTACTATATGGATTTCATTAACATCTTATTTATTTTATAACATTCCTCTACTATATAGATTTCATTAACATCTTATTTATTTAATAACATTTATTTTTGAAATGTGTTATCAAGGATGGTTTCTCTCTTTTGGAAACGTAGATTCAGAATGGGTTATCTTCAGACATTATTATTGATGCGGGATCTTAAGATTTGGCGAGCTCGGTGAAAGAATTTTGGGTTTTATTTACCATTTCTAATGGATTAAACCCATGATTTTTTTTTCTTGTTTATACTATTTTCCCAAGGAAAAAATATGTAATTTTATTTAATAAGTAAACAAATTACATGCTGTGGATGCGTGCTCTATATTGTTACCCAAGGATATGCTTAAAAAACATGACTCTAATAAAGTTCAATACATATATATAACCGGATTGTGGAAACTGACACTTTGGTTACATCAAAACACTGTCTGGAGTTGTCCTGCCTGCATAAGGCCATATATACAATCAAAGTATCTAAGGAAATTGACATTTTGGCTACATCAAAACACTGTCTAGAGCTGTCCTGGTCACATAAGGCCATAGATACAATCAAAAATATCTAAGTCTTACTTCAAAAAGCATAAATAATACAAAGCCCACTACATACGATCTGTCTGCTGGAACTGAGAAACCATGCTGCAATCTGTTGAAGCCCTTCCATAAAAGACCTGTGAAAATACTCATAATGATCATTGTATGACAATGGCATAATGCCATTTGAATGTCTTATCAGTTTTTCATTGTTCCTTTAAAAGACTAAGAATGATGATTTTGTATTTTGTATTTCTACAAGAAGAAGAGCTAACTGTGTAGAATTTGGAAATGAAAATGATCACCACTGCGCTCTGTCGCAAGCTACAGAACTGTAATCCTCGTCTCATTTATTTAGACTACTCGGGACAGGTACATCATATGCTTAAACTCCTCAAAATCCACGAGCCCGTCGGAATTCTTATCCACGTTACAAATCATCTGTTCAACATCATCCCCGTCGGCTAATCCGAGCCTGCTCAGTATGCTCTTCAACTCTGCTGCGAAGATAAAATCGTCGCCGTCCTCGTCGAACGCCCGGAAAGCCTCCTTCAACTCCTCCTCCTGCTCTTCCCCCATCACGCCCTCCGTTGCCGGGTCACCGTTGCTGCAGAGCTGGTATCCCACTGAGCCGTGTAGGGCAGAGAACCCGTCGAAATCCAGCCCGTCGACCCCGTCCTGGAAGAAGCCGCGGATCGTCGGTTCCAGATCGGGCAGCAGGATGGGTAGGCCGAGGCTCCCCAGGGCATGGCCGAGCTCGTCGACGGAGATCCGCCCGTCACCGTTACTGTCGAAGGCATCGAAGATTTTTCTGAGCCTCACGTTGTTCAGGCTCGGGCTCCGCAGCCTGAATGACTGAGAAGGCCGGGCAGTTTTCCCATCCGGCGACCCATATTTGGCCGATGAGGGCATTTCTGTTGATCAGACGGCTGTGAAAGGAACGTAACCTCCAGAGACCTGTAAGACCACAACAGCTGATAATATATACACACAAACAGCAAGATCAAAGAAAAAGGGAAATACAAAACCCAGTGGCTTGCTACATGAGGCTTTGGGCTTCCCGCTGCGAGGTGTGAGGCCGGTGCGAGAAGGGCTTCATTGGCAGGTGCTCGGGAATTGGGACATGGGTAGCAGGTGCTCAGGACATGGGGTGACAGCGGAGGGGACGGGCATGCGGCTAGTGCGACAGGTTATATTAAATGGCTGCCGGAAAATTTCAAAAAATTTCGAGAATGAGTCACGTTTATGGATTTGCTTGACCAGCAGGGGACCCACACCAGCTAGCCTAACCAGCATGAACGTACATGCTGGATAAGCTCGGCCGTACAAGAGAGGTTCACTTGGTCTCGGCGCTTCCAGCGGAGCGCAGCACCGAGCAGGTCGAGATTCTTGACGAAGATCGCCACGTTCTGAGCTTTAAAGTCATGGGAGGAGACCACTGTCTCAAAAATTATCAGTCGTTCACCATAGTGCATCAAGTCTGTAATGTAGACGGGAAGGGTGGGACGCTGGTGATTGAATCGTATGTGGTGGACGTGCAGGAGGGGAATAGCCCAGACGATACGTGCTTCTTCGTGGACACCATTCTGAAATGTAATCTTCAGTCCCTTGCTCACACCTGTGAGCTCTTGACCAAGAGTCGCGGAAACGGAACCCTGGCCAATTGATCAAGGGAGAGGAGCGGGTGTGTATCCATGATTCTGTTTCAAAATATCAGCGGTGACGTGTTCGATCTTCTTGATAAATTTAGCATATGTAGAGCAAGATTTTCACAGTAAGGAAAAATGTTTGGTTTTGAATTTTGTATGGGGTGCCTAGCCAGCTATGGTCTTCTAGCTAGCGATGTTTTTCAAGCTTCAGTTGCACAGGCCGCAGATGATCTTGTGAAAGAAATGTGCAGCTGGCATATTTCAAACACTTAAAAATCATTGTATAGAAATGACCAGACCGTAAGGGGCAACATGGCAGGCCTATATGATGGGCACCTAGCATGATCAGATTAATCAGATATGTAAAAAATAGATATCAATTGTTTGATATTTTTAAGAAATCTGATCTACCAGCTTTGTTGTAAAAATGTTGTAATTGGACTTGAGAACGTTTCAGAACCTTTTTTTTAAGCTGTGCACAGAGCTCTACACTGCTTTGTTTAATCCTAATTTTTATTGACTTCTGAAAGCGATATGCACTTTGAGTATGTACCTTAAATTTAGGCGCAGCAAGCTTTTAGTTAAACAATTCGATTGTGTATTTGCTGGACGTTTTCAGTAGGCTAAAGCAGAGAAGAAAAGCTACTTGTCAAATTCAAAATATCCAGTGATCGAGTCATACTTTGTTTACATAATTAATTTTTATGCAGAGATACAAGTTCAAATTTCAGAAAAACCAATCCAGATTTTAGAATACGAGGCATAGTTTTTCAGAACCAGATTCGTTTGATATCATGGTCAAGATGAGAGTTGAAATGAAATGGAGAAGAAGAAAAACTAGAAATCTAGGGAACACAAAAACTATTGGATACAATTGTTGAGAAGTTAAAAGTAATAGAAGCCCCATTGTAACGCACTAAATATAAGGGTGAACTAGTTTAGAGCTAAAGAGCTCTAATTCTCACAATATACCCTCGGGAGGAAGTAAGTAATTGATGTATGTTCAAATATGCCAGCTAAAGTGAGAGAAGTTTCGAAATTTGAAGGAGATTTGAACAGTTTAAGACTATTTATAGAGGAGAGTGAAAATTGGGAAGATAAAACCTGAAATCCCATGTCACTTTGCAGGGAGCTCTCCTTCAAAAGATAGAAGAAGAAAAGGATATGAGGAAAAACTGATGTGGTGGCTCTGAATAAACATACCTCCAAGCAAGCAACCTCACCTTGGAATGTGAACCTCACCAGATCTTGAAGGATTCAAGAACTCTAGATCTTGAAGCATGTAAGAGCCAAGTTCTTGCCGTCATCTTCCGAGTATGACTAAACTGGAGCTCTTTTTGCATGGAACATCTTATGACATTGTAAATAAGGATTAAAAAAATGGAGTTGTTTTTGCATTAAACTACCTATGACATTGTAAATAAAGACTAGAAACAACCACATTAAATTAATAATGTGTCTGAATACGCCGATAGGCGTAAATTTAAGCACATACTATAGGGAAAAACATTAATATAAAAAGTATGT
>LPNX011008228.1:0-75148 GCA_001517045.1 Pseudotsuga menziesii
AATGCAAAGACGGATTGGACGTCCCTTCCCATATTTCTTTGTCTTTGATAGCTGTGTATGAACTTAATGCATGCTTGAATGGGATGTTGAAAGCCTAGCTGTCAACAAGGCCCGAAAATTTGTAGGTAACAACAATTAGGGATTCTCCCTAGTAAATGTTCCCAACTAGCTCGTTACTGTTTGGTATGGGGAATCTGTCCGGTTTACGGTCCGGCTACCATAGGTCAAGCAACAAAAATAAAAGGTTTTACTGGTTACGGCCCGGTCGACCATGTATATTTTATTTTTTTGAATTTAAGTATGATATGCAAGTGCCTACTTAAGAATGCGAACTGATAGAGAATACGAGGAGTGATCACAATGTGATGCACAGGTTCTTACCTCTCGTCTTAACTTACTCGCATATAAATCACACACAATAAGAAACCAAAACTAACTATCTAACCTATCCCTAGGGAGCAAGATTATCATTTATCAATGAGTAATGTATTTCTTCACATGCATTGAGAAAATCATAGATAGTTGTTACTTATTTCAAAACACATGAACATTAATAGATATATGAACAACAAGATAGCTCATTGTTTATGAAAAGCCTTCATTACTCAAAGTGGAAATTTCATGGAATAAACTAGAGCACATTCATAACAAGAACATAGGTTCAAAGAGTTAGAACAATATCACAGTTAATGGACACAGGCTGAAAACGAAATAGTTCACATTCAACAAATCCATAGCACAACATTTGAAATCTTCCACCAAGCTTTCTCCAACAGGAAACTTGTAATTCTTATTGCAAAAGGAAATAGTTCTTCTTACAACATAATCTCACAAATCTATCCGGGGAAAAGTCCTCTTTACATCTAATTCTCTTATATTTATACAAAACAACAAAACCTTTGGGATACCCTCCAGTGACCTTTGGGCTCCCCAACCGTTTAAATCCACAAATTTGTCTTATAGTGAGTGTTGTACAATACGTTACATTAAACTAAAAATTAATAGCACTTTTATAAAGAGGGACCAGCTTGGTCGCCGATGAACTTTTCCCAAGCCTGGGCCTTTACTACTATCGATTCTACTCAGTAATCCATTGGTCTTTTTTGAGATCATGTTGATATCAGACCTTCATGCTCCTCTTTTCTTGAGGAACATCTATGGTTATTACTTTTCCTTTATTCAACCAACTCCCTTCTACTGTGTTCTTTAGATACGTCTTCTTTGCAGCAGCAATCATCAAACTGGGTCTGAAAAAATATTTTAAATCTGTCTGCAGTAAAACAAAAAATTCATCACTAATCTAGACTGCATTCAAGATCATCTGAATTTTCAAAAAAGTAAACCACAATATCAATAAAACTAATCATCAAATGTGAGGCCCTCTACTGCGTTCTCATTGCGAAACCCTTAACCTGATAAAAAATCAGAAACCTTCATTTCCCATAAAGTAGGGTAAAGGCTCACAAAAATGGTAGGAAAAACCCCCACCGGTGGGAAAAACACTAAGCATCGGGCTGACAAACTCCTCATCAAAGAATGGAAAACTATACGTCAAATGGTTAGTTCACTAAGGCTCCGCAATGGCGAAAACCATATAGACTAAGGGTTCTACGGAAAAATAAAACATCGGTGAAATAAAACCTGAAAAACTGTCATACAAGCATCAGATATTGGAAGGACTAATCACAATGAGTCAGTAGAATAGTTTGATGGAAATCCGCAATGGTGGAAGTCATATAAACTAAGGGTTTTCACGATCAACCATAATCATCGGCGATCAGAATCTCAGAGGACTGTGAATCAGAGACGTTAGAAGTAAAACATGTCCGCAATGTCAGCGAGATAAATGCTAAGCACCGCCATAGTCTCATCGGATATTAGAGCCACTAACTAATAATGCATCAGTATATGAACAAACTAAAATGTCAAAAATATAGTGCGATCAACCGCCGCAATGGCGGATGCCAAACTGACTACGGACACCGCAAATTACAAAACCATCGACGATCAAAACAACTAAATATCATGCATCGATGATGCAAGGTACTAGTCCTCTGATCAAATGTCAAACACTATTCCGATAGAGAAAAAAAAATCAAAGTAAAAGTTGATCAATAAAACTAAGGCATCGGTGAAAATCAAAGCTATCCGTTAGAACGGTCGTCATCTGCCCTCCAAAACGGTGGCGACTAGAAGGCTAAAGCTCTGACCGTGGTAAAATAAAATCTCCGACAGTCCAAAAAAGAAAATTGAAATAAAGTGCATCGGTGAAAATAAGAACTATACATCAGGAAGATCATTACTTACCCTCTGCAACGGCGATCGCATAGAGAAATACCACCCCAATTCAGACATAAATAATCTTTTGATAGCGATGAAGGACATCATTTTAAATCAAAATGTAAAATCCATAGTCAAAAGAATTAGCTAGACAAAAGGTAATCATTCAATTTTTGAAATGAAACAAAACAGGCTACCTCAATTCAACCTCAAAAAGATCCAAATTTGTAGCAGAGGAACAATAGAGTTCAGCAATCCTAAACAAATCCAGGCAAGATAAAATTAAAAGGAGCTTCCAATTTTTTTTTTAAAATTGGGGAATAGTTGCAGCTGCAACAATTGGTGACTACCTGGTGAACCCAGATTTCTGGATAATTGCTTCCTCAAGTAATAGACTGTTTGACAATAAAACCAACATGTTGAATTCTTCTAGATGTTCGGATTTCCCAAATGGAAAATGTATGTACTTTTAGTCATTGATGATAGCCCAATTTAGGAAAATGGAAACCAAGATTTCAAATTCAAGATAACTCTTTTGAGGCCAGGAATATGAATTTCATTTTTTACCTTTGTCTCTGGGTAGCTCCCAGCTTGGACACCATAGGATTGTAACATATGGTAAACAGAAATATTCATTTGTTCCTCATTCCCATGCCATTTTTCATTTTTTGTGCTTTTAGACTTTTGTCCTTTTTGAGTCCTCCTGCATGCCTTTCTTTCTAAATTTTTTATTCAAGCTCCTCTATCCATAGTGTCCTTTTGTGTGAGAGATGTATTTAATTTTCAGCTCATGGACAGAGAATAATTTTGGCAATTTGTACTCATATGGTTCAATACTTTGTTTTGATACACATTGCTTTCCTAGGAGATTTTTGACTCTTATTTTCCTTTTGGCTTTCAATTCTTGGCATGGGATCATTTATATATAATATGTTGTTTACCCTGCTTCCTTTCCATGGGTCCTTGCTATCAGCCCCTTAGATATTTTTAAATGTGAGATGGATGGAGCCTCGAAATAGTATTCCAGACCTTTTGATCTTGAGTTATTTTACAAGGTTTAAGTAGGACTTCAATGTGTTCATATCCATTTAGGGAAATCGCTAAACTAGGATAAATTCTTCGAGATAAATCAATAGTACACAGTCTTATAGCCAAGGATTTTAGTTAATCTAGAATTCTGATGTTCTCCATGCAACCAAAAGTTTGCTTCTTTTATTGAAATCAATCAAAATCTAACTAAAAACAAATAAAAATAAATAAAAAATAAACAACCAAATCAGTTTATTTATGTACAAAACAAAAACAAAAATCAGGAAAAATAAGGTTTGAGAACTAAACCATTAACTGGTAAGTTCTCTTCCCACCCCTGTAAATCATGCAACTTGTAGGTTGAGAGGCCAAGCTTTGCTGCAATATGAAAAAGGCCTACCCATAACTATTGAAACTTCGTATGTTTCCCCTTTTCATCATGCGGGTGATCCCACTTAAGAACCAGATCTCCCACTTCAAATTCCTTTTTTCCATCTTTATGTTTATCAAACCACCATTTCACTACTTCCTATTGATGCTTAAAACATTCTTTGGCCTTAGACCTAGACTCTTCTGCCTTCAGGAGATTATAGATTCTAATCTGTAGGATTTCGTTATCTGTGCCTCTAGTCTGCTTAGCTATTATCGAAGATGGTAGCATAATGTTAGGAGGAAGAATGGCTTCTTTTCCATAAACGAGGGTATATGGTGACACACCTAAGGAATTATTGGGTGTGACTCTATCAGCCCAAAGAGAATTCGGTAATGCTAAATGCCAACTTCTCTAGTTTTCTATCATAGTTTTCTTTAAGATCCTAATCATATTCTTGTTTGTAGATTCTGCCAAACCATTTCCTTGTGGGTAGTAGTTTGCAGAATAATGCAACTAGATTCCTCTTTCATGAGCAAATGAAGTTAATATAATAGAATAAAAATAAGTAGCATTATAAAAAACCAGGGAAATTGGAACCCCAAAACTAGTCATAATATGATCTTGCAAGAAATCCATGACCGCATCTTCATTCACTTTACGTAACAGAATGGCCTTGACCCATCTAGTAAAGTAGTCAGTTTCCGTCAAAATGTATTTGTGTTGCAAGGAAGAGTTTAGTTTTATCTCTCCAATGATATCAATTCCCCATTGCTCGAATGGTTCTATTATCATCACATGATTCAATGGTCATGTTGCTTTGGCCATTCTCACCCCACACCTTTGGTAGATATCACACTTTCTAACATGGGCATGCGCATCCTTGAACAGTGTGGAACAATAGTATCCAACTCTGAGAATCTTATGGGTTGTCGTATCTATGGAAAAATGACCTCTAGTAGGCCCATCAAGTAACTTTGTTATGACCTTCTTTGCATCTTTTTTCTCTAAGAATTTGAGAAGAACTCCATCATTATTCTTTCTGAATAATATTCCATCAACGGTCTGATATGAAGCTGGTTTAAGGTGCAATGCTCTTCGTTGTTTGGAATTCCAATGTTATAGCAACAATCCTTCTTGAAGGTAATGAACAAGGTCTTGGTACCAAGAATCTAGAGCTGTAAAAAGAGGACATTCATCCATCATATGTAACTCAGCTTCATTGCCCCAATTGTTTTTACCTCTAGCCATTAGTTTGCACAGTCCTTTCCCTTTAGCTATGGATGCTATTTTGAATTCGAGGTCATATTCTTGTAACGCTATTACCCAGTTGCCTCTTCTTTCTCCTAATTCATTTTGTACGAAAAGAGACCTTACAGCTGGGTGTGGAACTATTACCTTTGTCCGGTTATTAAGTATGTACGGCCTGAATTGTTTTACTGCTTTGAAAACTGCATAAGCTTGTTTATCGAAAACTGGGTAATTCAATTCGGCTCCCTGCAGATCGGTGCTCATAAATGATATGGGATACTCATCTCCCCTATCTTCCTTCTGTGTAAGCACCACTGCTAATGAATCGTCAGATGCAAAAGTGTACAAAATAAAATCCCTTTCAAAATTTGGACTTTTGAGAGATGGTGCATGAGTAATAGATGAATTTATTTTACTGAATGCATTCTTCTCTACTTCAGTCCACTTGAATTATACACTTTGTTTCACCATTTGCTGCAAAGGTTTAACAATTTGAGCAAAATCTGGTACAAACCTTCACACAAAATTAATTTTCCCCATGAATGATTGCATACCTTTTTTGTTATGGGGTAAAGGGATTTGTTCTATGGTCTTGATCCTTTTTGAGTCTATGGAGATCCCTTTTTTAGAAACAACGTGACCCAATAGCTTTCCTTCTATAACCGCAAACACACATTTCCTAGGATTCAGTGAGATCCCATAGTTTCAACACCGCTCGAAAATTTGTTTTAGATGGAATGCATGTTTTTCTCTTTTCTTTGAAAATATTGTGACATCGTCGAGATATACTACAACACTACAGCCAATCAGACCGTGGAAAGCTATATCCATAGCCCTCTGGAAAGTAGCTCCAGTGTTGATGAGTCCAAAAGGCATTCTTCTGTAAGCAAAAGTTCCACAGTTTGTTCTAAATGTAGTTTTAAGTCTGTCTTCTTCAGCTACTAATACTTGATTATAGCCAGAGAATCCATCTAGTAGTGAAAATAACTCAGAACCTGAAACCATCTGCAATATTTGTTCCATGGGTGGGACTGGATAGTTATCTTTATCCGAAGCACGATTCAGGTTTCTAAAATCTACACATAGACTGATTTCTCTGGATTTATTCCTCACTGGCACCAAATTCGACACCCATTCCAAATGTCTGACTTTGAATATAATTTTAGCATCCAATAATTTTTTCACTTCACTCTGAGTTAAAGGTTCCAGTTTTGGATGCATCTTCCTCAAAGGTTGCTGATAAGGCTTGACTCCGGCTCTACTAGGGATGACATGTTGTATAATATTTGTGTCATATGTTTTAAGCTCTTCATATGTCCAGGTAAACACATCTTTGTATTGTTTGAATAAACTAATGAACTTATTTCTTTCACCTGGAGAACAACACTTTCCCAAATTTACATATCTGGGTTTAACTTCAATTCCCAAATTTATTAGCTCGAATTGTAAGGAAGAGCTGTGAGTTTTGACATTTTCTAGCCTTCTGAATTTGTTATCTAGATCAAACATTCGCTCTAAGGTCCTGACTCCTTTAGGAAAACAGTTGTCGAATTTTAATTCAGCTTGGTGTTCTTCATCATCGATTATTGCTCCTTTGAAGGTTTCATCATTCATCAAACATTCCAAGATTTGTTGATCATCATCAAAAACTCGTAGATTGGTAATCATGTCTGGAACCTAAGGCATGAAAAGTAATTCAATTGAAGATATGTTATTTCAAGGTACAAGCCTTGTAGGTGAGGTAGCTAACAACTCAGCTGCTGCATTCTTTAGTCTAGGAATGGATACAATATTAAATGCATACAATTTTTTAAGCAAATCCCACACTTCATTCTGGTAAGATTTTAAGTGAGGTGAAATGCAATGTATCTGATTTCGAATTTTCTTTACAATTATTTCAAAATCCCCATAGACTTTCAGATTTTCTACTTTTAATTCAATTGCTTTTCTTAGTCCCTGAACTAATGCTTCATATTCGGCTGTATTATTGGTACATTCAAACTCTAATCTACATGAAAGAAAATGTTTATTTTTCTTTGGATCAATCAGGACACAGCCAGCTCTTGATCCTTCCAAAGTTTTAGATCCATCAAAAACAGTGTCGAAAAACTATCTACTTCTACTTTTACAGTCACATTCATCAGCCCATGAAAATTGAAGGAGATCGGGCTGTGTGTCTGGTGTACCACTAGCTTATTCTGCTTGGTAATTTCCCAGTTTAAGTTCAATAAAGTAATTTCCCAACACAGAATTCATTGGTTCATTCTCACCCTCCAACTGAGTAACATTGTGCTTCATGTGGGGTTCTCTTAATACTTTTATTTGATTGGGACTTCCCTTATGAGGAAACCATAGATGTGACCAATCTGATGCAAAATATCCATTTAGATTTGCTAACCAATCCCGACTCAAAACAAGTCCATAAGCCTCAGGTATGTCTGCTACTACAATATTGATGCACTGACATGCCTTTTCATTTGAAGATAATCGAATCAGAACATCCTCCATTTCCCCAATTACCTTCATAGCTGTTCTATCTAACTGAATAACCTGCCAAGTAGATGGCTTAGTTTGTCCATTTATCTTCTTACAGACTGAAAGTGGAATAACATTGACTAATGCCCCTGAGTCTACTAAACAGTTGTGCACGTTATGGTTGAAAATTTCAAAAGTTAGGAGAAATGGTGGGGTTTTGCATTTAGACTTACCTCCCACACTTGCTTCACCAATTTCTTCTTCTTCAGGTTGGTTGTCAGTGGGAAGCTTTTTCTCTGGTACTTCAAGTGATTTTAACAATTTTTCTTTCTACTGAGGCACATTACACATTTCAAACAGTGAGATATTTTCCTTAGCCCTTTTAATATCTTCCACAATATTATACTCCATATTATGTTCTTCGAGATTCTTCTTTACATTATCAATTTTCTCTTCAACAAGCTTAATAGGCATGTTGATTTTCTTTGGATTTTGACTCGCAATGGTGAATTTAGGTATTTTATCAACTGTGGTGCTCTTTTGAATTTTATTTACATTCTCTTGAAGTCTTTTAATTTTCGGGAGTACTGACCTGTGTTCTTTTATCAAACCCTGACTTCTTGTTGTCACATTTGTTTCTGATATCTCCTCCTATTTCAGATAACCTTATTCTTCGATATCAAACATCGAGACACAGTTCCATAAAACCAAAGCATCCTCTTCTTGTTTTTCTATGGGTTGATTTTTTTTCTTCCTGCTCATCATCTTATGTTAGTTTAGAGTCGAATAGCTGATTCATTACTAATGTCATCGAATTGATCCATTGAGGGCAATTTTTTTCAGAATGAGGATGCTGATGAAAGGTGCAAAAATTATCCATCCCTACCTCAGTTAAATTCATTGATGCAGGACTGTGTGGAGGAGGTTTAGATTGATTTTTGTCCTCTCTCCTTTTATAGTAAGGCTTATAATGTTTTTGAGTTTCCTTTTCCTTTTCCAAATCTATTATTCTGTTGGATAGCTTTTTCATCATATTTACCATCCCTTCAAATTCATGTGATTTCTCATCCTTAGTATTAGTCAGTAACAATGCTTTATTACCCAAATTGTTTTCTCCTGACTGCTCAGGATAATCTTCTATGCTCTCTTTTTCAGCTTCTACCCTCTCAGATTCTTCATAAGTTTCTGACAATGTAGGTTTGACTTACATCTTGGCAAACATGGCCAATTTAGGCCCTAGAGATGAAGTATAGTATTCAATCAGAACTTTATCAGATGGTTTATCAGTTGCAGAAAAATTCTTTAGATAAGCAACAAACCTTTGAGTGAAACTATGCACTTTTTCTTTTCTTTCTTTCTTTAAAGCACATAACCCTTTCATTAGAGATGCATGAGTTTTTTGGACTGCATATTTACTTCTAAATATTCTTTTAAATGTATCCTAGTCTGTGATTGAGTTTGCAGGTAGAGAAAAATACCATGAGGCTGCTGCTCCTTTCAGGGTATGAGGGAATAATCTGCAGACTACATCTTCATGTTCTCCAGCCCGTAGTCCTTCTATAGCCAAGTAAAAGCTTCGAAAATGATCATCTACCAAAATATTTTCACTTGGGTCAAACTTAGGCAACATTTTCTCAAAATCCTGAGGTAAGTCATGCAAAGGAGGTGCTAGGTTTAAGGGCAATCTAGCCCTCCAAACAGGTGGTGGATTTGGTGGGTTCGGTGGCTGATTTTCATTTACATTTGCCATGATTCTGGGTGGAGAATGAGGTGGTGAATGAACAGGGGTATGAACAGGTGAACAGTAAGGTGTATCTGGGTCCAACTAATTCATAGGTTGATCAAATTCCTGTAAGGCTGTTTCTTCCAGTTCTTCAAAATCTTCAACCAACACTGCGTCTTCCAATATAGGACGATCTATCTTCTGATAATTTCTTCTAGCTAAGGCAGGGATAATTGGTAATCCTCCAATATTATTTGCATAAGCCCTAGTAAACCTTCACAAATCATTGACTACTTCATTATCGACTGAAGACAGATGCTCTTTACCCTTTTTTTCCGAAGTTGGATTGGGAGACAAACTACTTTCAGAAC
This sequence comes from Pseudotsuga menziesii, assembly GCA_001517045.1. Classification (NCBI taxonomy): domain Eukaryota; kingdom Viridiplantae; phylum Streptophyta; class Pinopsida; order Pinales; family Pinaceae; genus Pseudotsuga; species Pseudotsuga menziesii. Next base: position 9,500 of record LPNX011008228.1, read on the forward strand.
TGTCACCGGTGGAGTAATTTCAAGAAAATGGGTTTCCTCGGCTAGCCATGCACTAGCGGCCCTCCTTCTAGCACCAAAAACTGTTGAGGCCTTGAAATTGGCAGGTAACAACAGTTAGGGATTCTCCCTAGTAAATGTTCCCAACTAGCCTGTTATTGTTTGGTATGAGGAATCCGTTCGGTTTACAGTCCGGCTACCGTAGGTCTAGTAACAAAAATAAAAGGTTTTACCGATTACGGCTCGGTCCACCGTGTATATTTTATTTTTTTGAATTTATGTATGATATGCAAGTGCCTATCTAAGAATGCAGACTGATAGAGAATATGAGGAGCGGTCACAATGTGATGCACAAGTTCTTACCTCTCATCTTAACTCACTCGCATCTAAATGACACACATCAAGAAACCAAAACTAACTATCTAACCTATCCCTAGGGAGAAAGATTATCATTTATCAATGAGTAATGTATTTCTGCACATGCATTGAGAAAAATCACAGATAGCTGTTACTTATTTCAAAACACATGAACATTAATAGATATATGGACAACAAGATAGCTCATTGTTTATGAAAAGCCTTCATTACTCACAGTGGAAATTTCATGGAATAAACAGGAAACTTGTAATTCTTATTGCAAAAGGAAATAGTTCTTATTACAACATAATCTCACAAATCTATCTGGGAAAAAGTCCTCTTTACATCTAATTCTCTTATATTTATACAAAACAACAAAACCTTTGGGATACCCTCCAGTGACCTTTGGGCTCCCCAACCGTTTAAATCCACAGTTTTGTCTTTTAGTGAGTGTTGTACAATACGTTACATTAAACTAAAAATTAATAGCACTTTTATAAAGAGGTTCCAGCTTGGTTGCCGATGAAATTTTCCCAAGCCTGGGCCTCTACTGCTATCGATTCTACTCAATAATCCGTTGGTCTTTTTTGAGATCCCGTTGATCTCAGACCTTCATTCTCCTCTTTTCTTGAGCAACATTTCTGGTTCTTACTTTTCCTTTCTTCAGCCAACTCCCTTCTACTATGTTCTTTAGATATGTCTTCTTTGCAACAACAATCATCAAATTGGGTTTGAAAAAATCTTCTAAATCTGTCTGCAGTAAAAAAAAAATTCATCATTAATCCAGACTGCATTCAAGATCATCTGAATTTTCAAAAAATTAAACCACACTATCAATAAAACTAATCATCAAATGTGAGGCCTTGTATTGCGTTCTCGTCGGGAAACCCTTAACCTAATAAAAAATCATAAACCTCCGTTTCCCATGGAGTAGGGTAAAGGATCACAAAAATGGCGAGAAAAACCCCCACCAGCGGGAAAAACACTAAGCATCAGGCTGGCGAACTCCTCATTAGAAAACATAAAACTATACATCGGATGGTTAGTTCAGTAAGCCACCGTAACGACAGAAACCATACAGAATAAGGGTTCCATGGAAAAATAAAATGTCGGCGAAATAAAACCTGAAAAACTGGCATACATGCATCTGAGATCAGAAGGACTAATCACAATGCGTCGGCATAATAGTTTGCTGGAAATCCGCAACGGCGGAAGTCATAGAGACTAAGGGTTTCTGTGATCAACCGTAATCATCGGCGATCGGAAGCTCAAAGGACTGTGAATCAGAGACCTTAGAACTAAAACATCTCTGCAATGTCAGTGAGATAAACACTAAGTGCCGCAGTATTCACTCATTGGATATCGGAGCCACTAACTAATAAGGCGTTGGCAGATGAACGAACTAAAATGTCAGAAAGATAGTGCGATCGACCACCACAACGGTGGATGCCAAACTGACTATGGACCCCGCAAATTATGAAACCGTCAGTGATCAGAACAACTAAAGATCATGCATCAGCGACGCAAAGGACTAGTCCTCCGATCAAATGTCAAAACTGTTCCAATAGCGAAAAGAAAGAAAAGTAAAAGTTGATCAATAAAACTAAGGCATCGAGGAAAATCAGAGCTATCCATCCGAAAGTTTGCCATCTTCCCTCCAAAACAGCGGCGACTAGAAGGCTAATGCTCCGATCGTGGTAAAATAAAATCTCCGAAAATCCAAAAAAGAAAATTGAAATAAAGTGCATCGGTGAAAATAAGAACTGTCCATTGAGAAGTTCATTACTTACCCTCCAAAACGGCGGCCACGTAGAGAACTACCACCTCGATTCAGACATAAATAATCTTCCGACAACGATGAAGGACATCCTTTTTAAATCAAACTGTAAAATCCACAGTCAAAAGCATCAGCTAGAAAAAACGTAATCATTCAATTTCCGAAATGAAACAAAACAGGCTACCTCAATTCAACCTCAAAAAGATCCAAATTTGTAGCAAAGGAACAATAAAGTTCAGCAATCCCAAACAAATCCAGACAAGATAAAATTAAAAGGAGGGTCCAAATTTTTTTAAAAATTTGGGAAATAGTTGTAGCTGCAACAATTGGCAACTACCTGGTGAACCCAGATTCTGGACAATTGATTCCTTAAGTAACAGACTGTTTGACAATAAAACCAACATGTTGAATTATTCTAGATGTTTGGATTTCCCGAATGGAAAATGTATGTACTTTTAATCATTGATGATAGCCTGATTTAGGAAAATGGAAACCAAGATTTCAAAGTCAAGATAACTCTTTTGAGGCTAGGAATATGAATTTCATTTTTTACCTCTGTCTTTGGGTAGCTCCCAGCTTGGACACCATAGGATTGTAACATATGGTAAACAAAAATATTCATTTGTTCCTCATTCCCATGCCATTTTGCACTTTTTGTGCTTTTAGACTTTTGTCCTTTTTGTGTCCTCCTACATGCCTTTCTTTCTGAATTTTTTATTCATGCCCCTCTATCCATAGTGTCCTTTTGTGTGAGATGTATTTAATTCAGCTCACAGACGGAGAAGAACTTTGGAAATTTGTAATCATATGGTTCAGTACTTTGTTTTGATACACATTGCTTTCCTAGGAGATTTTTTACTCTTATTAGCCTTTTGGCTTCCAATTCTTGGAATGGGATCATTTATATATAATATATATTTTACCCTGCTTCCTTTCCATGGGTCCTTGCTGTCACCCCCTTAGACATTTTAAAATGTGAGATGGATGGAGCCTCGAAATAGTATTCCAAACCTTTTGATCCTGAGTTGTTTTACAAGGATTAAGTAGGACTTCAATGTGTTCATAGCCATTTAGGAAAACTGCTAAACTAGAAGAAATTCTTCGAGATAAATCAACAATACACAGTCTTATAGCCAAGGATTTTAGTTAATCCATAATTCTGATGTTCTCCATGCAACCAAAAGTTTGCTTCTTTTATGAAAATCAATCAAAATCTAACTAAAAACAAATAAAAATAAATAAAAAATAAACAACCAAATCAGTTTATTTATGTACAAAACAAAAACAAAAATCAGGAAAAATAATGTTTGAGAACTAAACCATTAACTGGTAAGTTCTCTTCCCACCCCTGTAAATCATGCAGCTTGTAGGTTGAGGGGCCAAGATTTGCTGCAATCTGAAAAGGGCATACCCATAACTCTTGAAACTTCATGTGTTTCCCCTTTTCATCATGCGGGTGATCCTACTTAAGAACCAGATCTCCCACTTCAAATTCATTTTTTCCAGCTTTATGTTTATCAAACCACCGTTTCACTACTTCTTGTTGATGCTTAAAACATTCTTTGACCCTAGACCTAGACTATTCCGCCTTCAGGAGATTATAGATTATAATCTGTAGGATTTCGTTATCTGTGCCTCTAGACTCCTGAGCTATTATGGAATATGGTAGCATAATGTTAGGAGGAAGAATGGCTTATTTTTGATAAACGAGGGTATATGGTGACACACATAAGGAATTCTTGGGTGTGACTCTATCATCCCAAAGAGCATTCAGTAATTCTAAATGCCAACTTCTCTGGTTTTCTATCACAGTTTTCTTTAAGATCCTAATCAGATTCTTGTTTGTAGATCCTGCCAAACCATTTCCTTATGGGTAGTAGTTTGCAGAGTAATGCAACTTGATTCCTCTTTCATGAGAAAATGTAGTTAATCTAATAGAAGAAAAATAAGTAGCATTATAAAAAACCAGGAAAATTGGAACCCCAAACCTGTTCATAATATGATATTACAAGAAATCCATGACCGCATCTTCATTCACTTTACGTAACTGAATGGCCTCCACCCATCTAGTAAAGTAGCTAGTTGCCATCAAAATGTATTTTTGTTGCAAGGAAGAGTTTGGTTTTATCTCTCCAATGATATCAATCCCCATTGCTCGAATGGTTCTGTTATCATCACAGGCTTCAATGGTCTTGCTTCTTTGGCTTGTCTTCCCCCACACCTCTAGTAGATATCACACTTTCTGACATGGGCATGCACATCCTTGAATAGTGTGGGCCAATAGTATCCATCTTTGAGAATCTTATGGGCTGTCGTATCTCTGGAAAAATGACCTCCAGCAGGCCCATCATGTAACTCTGTTATGACCTTCTTTGCATCTTCTTTCTCTAAGCATCTCAGAAGAACTCCATCATAATTCTTTCTGAATAATATTCCATCAACAGTCTGATATGAAGCTGATTTAAGGCACAATGCTCTTCGTTGTTTGGAATTCCAATGTTCTAGCAACGATGCTTCCAAAAGGTAATGAACAAGGTCTCGGTACCAGGAATCTGGAGCTGTGAAAAGAGGAAATACATCCATCATATGTAACTCAGCTTCATTGTCCCAATTGTTTTCTTCATTGGTTTTACCTCCAGCCATTAGTTTGCACAGTCCTTTCCCTTTAACTATGGATGCTGGTTTGAATTCAAGGTCATATTCTTGTAACGTTGTTACCTAGTTGCCTCTTCTTTCTTCTAATTATTTTTGTACGAAAAGAGACCTTACAGCTGGGTGTGGAACTATTACCTTCGTCTAGTTCTTAAGTATGTACGGCCTGAATTGTTTTACCGCTTTGAAAACTACATAAGCTTGTTTATCGACAGCTGGGTAATTCAATTCAGCTCCCAGCAGACCAATGCTCATAAATGATATGGGATACTCATCTCCCCGATCTTCCTTTTGTGTAAGCACCGCTACTAATGAATCGTTAGATGCGAAAGTGTACAAAATAAAATACTTTTCAAAATTTGGACTTTTGAGAGATGGTGCATGAGTAATAGATGTATTTATTTTACTAAATGCATTCTTCTCTACATTAGTCCACTTGAATTGTACACTTTGTTTCACCATTTGCTGCAAAGGTTTAACAATTTGAGCGAAATCTGGTACAAACCTTCGCACAAAATTAATTGTCCCCATGAATGATTACATACCTTTTTTGTTATGGGGTAAAGGGATCTGTTCTATGGCCTTGATCCTTTCTGGATCTATGGAGATCCCTTTTTTAGAAACAATGTGACCCAGTATCTTTCCTTCTATAACCGCAAACACACATTTCCTAGGATTCAGTGAGATCCCAGATTTTCGACAACGCTCGAAAATTTGTTTTAGATGGAATGCATGTTCTTCTCTTTTCTTTGAAAATATCGTGACATTGTCGAGATATACTACAACACCACGGCCAATCAGACTGCAGAAAGCTATATCCATATCCCTCTAGAAAGTAGCTCCAGCGTTGAAGAGTCCAAAGGGCATTCTTCTGTAAGAAAAAGTTCCCCATTTTGTTCTTAATGTAGTTTTAAGTCTATCTTCTTTAGCTACTAATACTTTATTATAGCCAGAGAATCCATCTAGTAGTGAAAATAACTTAGAAACCGAAACCATCTGCAATATTTGTTCCATGGGTGGGATTGGATAGTTATCTTTATCTGAAGCATGATTGAGGTTTCTAAAATCTACACATAGCCTGATTTCTCTGGATTTCTTCCTCACTGGCACCAAATTCGACACCCATTCCCAATGTCTAGCATCCAATAATTTTTTCACTTCACTCTGAATTAAGGTTCTAGTTTTGGATGCATCTTCCTCAAAGGTTGCTGATAAGGATTGACTCCAGCTCTAATAGGGATGACATGTTGTATAATCTTCATGTTATATGTTTTAAGCTCTTCATATGTCCAAGCAAACACATCTTTGTATTTTCTAAACAAACTAATGAACTTATTTCTTTCAACTAGAGAACAACACTTTCCCAAATTTACATATCTGGGTTTAACTTCAGTTCCCAAATTTATTAGCTCGAATTGTAAGGACGAGCTTTGAGTTTTGACATTTGCTGGCATTCTGAATTTGTTGTCTAGATCAAAAATTCACTATAAGGTCCTGACTCCTTTAGGAATAAAGTTGTTGAATTTTAATTCAGCTTGGTGTTCTTGATCATCGATTATTGCTCCTTTGAAGGTTTCATCATTCATTAAACATTCCAAGATTTGTTGATCATCATAAAAAACTCATAGATCGGTAATCATGTCTAGAACTGAAGGCCTGAAAAGTAATTCAATAGAACATCTGTTATTTGAAGGTACAATCCTTGCAGCTGAGGTAGCTAATAAGTTAGCTGCTGCATTCTTTAGTCTAGGAATGGATACAATATTAAATGCATCAAAAAATTTAAGCAAATTCCATACTTCATTTTGGTAAGCTTTTAAATGAGGTGAAATGCAATGTATTTGATTTCGAATTTGCTTTGCAATTATTTCAGAATCCCCATACACTTTCAGATTTTCTACTTTTAATTCAATTTCTTTTCTTAGTCCCTGAACTAATGATTCATATTCGGCTGTATTATTGGTACATTCAAACTCTAATCTACATGAAAGAAAATGTTTATTTTCTTTGGATCAATCACGACATAGGAAGCTCTTGATCCTTCCAAAGTTTTAGATCCATTAAAAACAATGTCCAAAAACTATCTACTTCTACTGTACTTGAATCCAAAACTACATATGAAACTAAGTCTACTATTTTACAATCACATTCATCAGCCCGTGAAAATTGAAGGAGATCGAGCTATGTGTCTGGTGTACCGCTGGCTTCTTCTGGTTGGTAATTTCCCGGTTCAAGTTCAATAATGTAATTTCCCAACACGGAATTCACTGGTTCATTCTTACTGTCCAACTGAGTAGCATTGTGCTTCATCTGGGGTTCTCTTAATACTTTTATTTGATTGGGACTTCCCTTATTAGGCAACCACAAATGTGACCAATCTGATGCAAAATATCCATTTAGCTTTGCTGACCAATCCTGACTCAAAATGAGCGCATAAGCCTCAGGTATGTCTGCTACTACAATATCGATGAACTGACATACCTTTTCATTTGAAGATAATCAAATTAGAACATCCTCCATTTCCCTAATTACCTTCGCAGTTGTTCTGTCTAACTCAATAACCTGCCAGGTAGATGGTTTAGTTTGTCCATTTATCTTCTTACAGATTGAAAGTGGCATAACATTGATTGATGTCCCTAACTCTACTAAACAGTTGTGCATGTTATGGTTGAAAATTTCAAAAGTTAGGAGAAATGGTGGGGTTTTGCATTTAGACTTACCTCCCGCACTTGCTTCACCAATTTTTTCTTCTTCAGGTTGGTTGTTAGTGGGAAGCTTTTCCTCTGGTACTTCAAGTGCTTTTAACAATTTTTCTTTCTACCGAGGCACATTACACATTTCAAACAATGAGATATTTGCCTTATCCCTTTTAATATCTTCCACAATATTATACTCCATCTTATGTTCTTCGAGATTCTTCTTTACACTATCAAATTTCTCTTCAACAGGCTTAACAGGTATGCTAATTTTCTTTAGATTTTGGCTCGTAATGGTGAATTCAAGTATTTTATCAACTGTGGTGCTCTTCTAAATTTTCTTTACATTATTTTGAAGTCTCTTAATTTTTGGGAGTACTGACTTGTCTTCTTTTATGAAACCCTGACTTCTTGTTGTCACGTTTGTTTCCAATATCTCCTCCTGTTTCAGATAACCTTCTTCTTCGGTATCAAACATCGAGACATAGTCCCATAAAACCAAAGCATCCTCTTCTTGTTTTTATATGGGTTGATTATTTTTTTCTTCATGCTCATCATCTTATGTTAGTTTAGATTCCAATAGTTGATTCATTACTAATGTCATTGAATTGATCCATTGAGGGCATTTTTTTCAGAATGAGGCTACTGATGAAAGGTGCAAAAATTATCCATCCCTACCGCAGTTAAATTCATTGATGTAGGACTGTGTGGAGGAGGTTTAGATTGATTGTTTTCCTCTCTCCTTTTATAGTAAGGCTTATAATATTTCTGAGTTTCCTTTTCCTTTTCGAAATCTATTATTCTATTGGATATCTTTTGCATCATCTTCACCATCCCTTCAAAGTCATGTGATTGCTCATCCTTAGGCTTAGTCAGTAACAATGCTTTCTTACCAAAAAAAATTTCTCTCGACTGCTCAAGATAATCTTCTATGCTCTCTTTTTCAGCTTCTACCCTCTCAGCTTCTTCATAAGTTTTTGACAATGTAGGTTTGACTGACATCTTGGAAAACATGGCCAATTTAGGCCCTAGAGCTGAAGTATAGTATTCAATCAGAACTTTATCAGATGATTTATGAGTTGTAGAAAAATTCTTTAGATAAGCAGCAAACCTTTGAGTGAAACTATGCACTTTTTCTTTTCTTTCTTTCTTTAAAGTGCATAACCCTTTCATTAGAGCTACACGAGATTTTTTTACTGCATATTTACTTCTAAATATTCTTTCAAATGTATCCCAGTCTGTGATTGAGTTTACAGGCAGAGAAAAATACCATGAGGCTGCTACTCCTTTCAGGGTATGAGGGAATAATCTACAGACTACATCTTCATGTTCTCCAGCCCGTAGTCCTTTTATAGCCAAGTAAAAGCTTTGCAAATGATCATCTACCAAAATATTTTCACTTGGGTCAAACTTAGGAAACATTTTCTCAATATCCCGAGGTAAGTCATGCAAAGGAGGTGCTAGGTTTAATGGTGATCTAGCCCTCCAAGCAGGTGATGGATTTGGTGGGTTAGGTGGCTGATTTGCGTTTACATTTGCCATGATTCTGGGTGGAGAATGAGATGGTGAATGAATAGGGGTATGAACAGGTGAACAATAAGGTGTATCTGGGTCCAACTGATTCAGAGGTTGAACAACTAACTGTAAGGCTGTTTCTACTAGTTCTTCAAAATATTCAACCAACATTGTGTCTTCTAATATAGGACGGTCTTTCTTCCGATAATTTCTTCTGGGTAAGGCAGGGATAATCGGTAATCCTCCAATATTCTTCGCATAATCCCTAGTAAACCTTCTCAGATCATTGATTATTTTGTTATCGACTGAATACAGATGCTCTTTACCCTTTTCTTCTGGAGTTGGATTGGGAAACAAACTGCTTTCAGAACTGTCATCGGTGGAGTAATTTCAAGAAAATGGGTTTCCTTGGCTAGCCATGCAGTGGCGACCCTCCTTCTCACACCAAAAACTGTTGAGGCCTAGAAATTCGCAGGTAACAACAGTTAGGCATTCTGCCCAGTGAACGTTCCCAACTAGCCTGTTACTGTTTGGTATAGGGAATCCGTCCGGTTTATGGTCTGGATACCATAGGTCAAGTAACAAAAATAAAAGGTTTTACTGGTTACGGCCCGGTCCACCGTGTATATTTTATTTTTTTGAACTTAAGTATGATATGCAAGTGCCTATCTAAGAATGCAGACTGATAGAGAATATGAGCGGTCACAATGTGATGTGTAGGTTCTTACCTCTCGTCTTAACTCACTCGCATCTAAATCACACATAGAAAGAAACCAAAACTAACTATCCAACCTATCCCTAGGGAGCCAGATTATCATTTATCAATGAGTAATGTATTTCTGCACATGCATTGAGAAAAATCACAGATAGCTGTTACTTATTTCAAAACACATGAACATTAATAGATATATGAACAACAAGATAGCTCATTGTTTATGAAAATCCTTCATTACTCACAGTGGAAATTTCATGGAATAAACTAGAGCGCATTCATAGCAAGAACATAGGTTCAAAGAGTTAGAAAAATATCACAGTTAATGGACACAGGCTGAAAACGAAATAGTTCACATTCAACAAATCCATAGCACAGCATTTGAAATCTTCCACCAAGCTTTCTCCAACAGGAAAATTGTAATTCTTATTGCAAAAGGAAATAGTTCTTCTTACAACATAATCTCACAAATCTATTTGGGAAAAATTCTTGTTTACATCTAATTCTCTTATATTTATACAAAACAGCAAAACCTTTGGGCTACCCTCCAGTGACCTTTGGGCTCCCCAACCGTTTAAATCCACAATTTTGTCTTTTAGTGAGTGTTGTACAATACGTTACATTAAACTAAAAATTAATAGTACTTTTATAAAGAGGGACCAACTTGGTCGCCGATGAACTTTTCCCAAGCCTAGGCCTCTGCTGCTATCGATTCTAATCAGTAATCCATTGGTATTTTTTGAGATCCTGTTGATTGCAGACCTTCACGCTCCTCTTTTCTTGAGAAACATATTTGGTTCTTACTTTTCTGTTCTTCAACCAACTTCCTTCTGTTGTGTTCTTTAGATATGTCTTCTTTGCAGCAGCAATCATCAAACTGGATATAAAAAAATCTTCTAAATCTGTCTGTACTAAAACAAAAAATTCATCATCAATCCGGACTACATTCAAGATCATCTGAATTTTCAAAAAAGTAAACCACACTATCAATAAAACTAATCATCAAATGTGAGGCCTTGTACTGTGTTCTCATTGGGAAACCCTTGACCTGATAAAAAATCATAAACCTCCATTTTCCATGGAGTAGGGTAAAGGCTCTCAAAAACGGTGGGAAAAACCCCCACTGGCGGGAAAAAAACTAAGCATTGGGCTGACAAAATCCTCATCGGCAAACAAAAAACTATACGTCGGATGGTTAGTTCACTAATCCACTGCAACTGTAGAAACCATATAGACTAAGGGTTCCATGGAAAAATAAAACTTCAGCGAAATAAAACCTGAAAAATTGCCATACAGGCATCAAAGATTGGAAGGACTAATCACAATGCGTTGAAAGAATAGTTTGCTAGAAAGCCGCAATGGCGGAAGTCATATATACTAAGGGTTTATGCGATCAACTATAATCATCGGTGATCGAAAGCTCGGAGGATTGTGAATCAGAGACCTTAGAACTAAAACATCTCCGCAATGTCGACAAGATAAACACTATGTGTCGTCGTAGTCACTCATCGGGCATCGGAGCCACTAACTAATAAGGCATCGACAGATGAACGAACTAAAATGTTAGAAATATAGTGCGATCGGCCGCCACAACGGTAGATGCCAAACTGACTACATACCCCACAAATTACGAAACCATCGGCAATCGGAACAACTAAAGATCATGCATCAGCGACGCAAAGGACTAGTCCTCTGATCAAATGTCAAACACTGTTTCGATAGCAAAAAGAAAGCAAAGTAAAAGTTGATCAATAAAGCTAAGGCATCGGCGAAAATCAGAGCTATCCGTCGGAACGTTTGCCATCTACCCTCCGAAACAGCGGCGACTAGAAGGCTAATGCTCCGGCTGCGGTAAAATAAAATCTCCAACAGTCCAAAAAAGAAAATTGAAATAAAGTGCAGTAGTGAAAATAAGAACTATCCATCGGGAAGTTCATTACTTACCCTCTGCAATGACGGCCATGTAGAGAACTACCGCCCCGATTCAGACATAAATAATATTCCGACAGCGATGAAGGACATCATTTTTAAATCAAACTATAAAATCCATAGTCAAATGCATCAGCTGGACAAAAGGTAATCATTCAATTTCTGAAATGAAACAAAATAGGCTACCTCAATTCAACCTCAAAAAGATCCAAATTTGTAGCAGAGGAACAACAAAGTTCAACAATCCCAAACAAATCCAGGCAAGATAAAATTAAAAGGAGGGTCCAAAATTTTAAAAATTTTTGGGAAATAGTTGCAGCTGCAACAGGACCCGAAGGACCCGTCTCTGCCATTGCGCAGCCAAGGGAGGCATTGAGGCCCTGGGGGCCAAAGCACCTCTACGCGAGATGTGCCAAGAGAGCCACCCACAGCCGAGTGTGATAGGAAAAACCCTAGGCTTGGTCTCTCAACACGCTCCCGATCACCGCCTCAAACTCCAGCTCCATGAACATTTCCAAGTTGTCCATTTTAATTTTATTATTATTATTATTATTATTATTTTGTACTGGGGGAATCGGTAACTAGGCAGTTCTGGTACTCGAGTGGCATGGGGTCCATTCTTGTCAGCTGCCACTATAACCCTAGGTGTGTCCACACAGCCTGCAAGCATGGGGCATGGATAAGGCTGGGTGAGATTTGAACTTGAGACCTCCTTTACAACATTCCTTCATTTACACGGCACTTGCCAGTCAGTCTACACCCATGCGGGCTTAACTTAATTATTATTGACTTAGTCCTCTAAGTCCTTTATTTAATAATTTAAAAATTATTTTTATTCAAAGTTTCAAATTACTACGTTATCATTCCTTACCCTATAAATCCCTAAATTGTTCATCTCTTCTCTACATTTCATTGTCGTTCAATATTTATCCCCTAATGATGGGTGGAGTCTCCACTCAAAACGTAAGGAATTTTTTTATTTTTAACAGAGTTGACTCCATAAGAACTCACCATAATGTTGTAATTTAGTTAGTTAGGAAAATCTCATTTCATAATAGTAGAAAGTCTCTAAATCAAGTGGTCAATTTTCACATATAATCTTCATTTCATTGTTGACTTGAATCATAGAGTTATTTCAACTATTTATAGTTCTAGATTTGCAATCTATTATATTTAAATGGGTATCTATGGTTTATAAATATCAAGATCAAAGAATATATGTTATAACTCCTTTTTTTTAATCTTAATATACTACTATTTTCAATTTTTTAGAGGGATAAAATTGCAAAATTATGTCGAAACTTCTTATGAATATGTCCATTTAAATTTAAAGAAAAAATATTTTTTAATCTATCTCCAATCATTATTTCATCACCCATGGGTTGAATCCCCACAATTGTCCCTATATTAAGAGAAAAGATCATGCACTAGAGAGTTTTGATCAAAGTCACGAGCTTACATGTCGTCTTCTTGTGAAGCTTGGATATGATCTTCTTAATCTCTCTAACGACATGTTTCATGCCAGCATCATAGCCCTAGACCTTTGATGCTTCTTTGTTGGTAAGATTGCAAGTCTTTATTATATACATGTAGAGGTCATGTATAATCTAGATAAGATGTATAAAAAAAATACAAAGATGAGTCTAGTTGTGTGGACTTATGTTCATATCAACATTGCCATCTCAATGTTTTTAGTGGTTTTATAGAAAAGGAAATAAAATTTGGTTGATTATCATAAAATTGTCTCTATAAGGTTTTTATTTAGAATTTGAATTGTATCCATGTACTTACAGTCTCCTAGAACTATTTGTGGAGAATGGAAACACTCAAATAATTGTGAGCGGTGTCAAGAAAAAAAACTAAGGTTTTGGAGGAATTGGAGAGGCATAGAGAGGATCTTCAAATTCTATTACTTGATCCATATTGATATCATCCCTTTTGTGGTAACCTTGTATTTATATAGCATTGCAATGTAATTATGAGTTATTGATTTTTTTGTGTGTATAAAGGTAGTAGTCACAAATTTTGCATATGCATATTATCATCATCAATGCCCTTTTTCATTGTGAATGAAAATTTGATTTTATTCCCTTCCCCACTGGGACTATAGTTTTAAATAAAGCATCCTCAGTGGTATTAGTTTGTATACAAACTTTTCACTATACTAATGTTTTTTTAAACATTATTAATTTAATTTTTTAAATACAAAAACAATTTTCTATTTTTCAAATTTTGCTTTTTGTTTTTTTGATAGGATTAACTTTAGTGATTTTTTACTAAATAGCCCTAATGTGTGAACATATTTTTCAGAAAAAATAAATCAATTTAAAAATAACATAATTGAGAATAAATATACCTCATCCACTTTCCATTCAATGATTGTATTTCAATTTTACATTAATTTTCCTTTGATGTGTCAGATTTGAATACAAAAGTAATCATTTCCTTTTCAGTTTTAATATAATTTACATTCATCATGTAATATTTGAATACAAAATCATACAAAAACCATATCACATTACTTATGTTGGGGAACCTCTTTACCTTGAACCACATAACACAAAATAAAACATCAGGAGGGAACAATATTCCAAGAAGAGAGCCAGTGTATAAAGACACCGTTACAACACTTAGGAACAATGTATTATAATAAAAACATCACAATTCATATTTAATTATTCACAAATAAAATATTAACACAACCCATAGGGTTGTTCTTTTATATTCTCAAGATCTAACAAACACCCATCAAGTGAGGAAGATCTGGTCCAAAAATAGGGGTTGCTGCCATCTAAGCATTTCCATAAAATTGTCAATATCCTATAGTTCAATCGGTTGTTGTAGTTGAGCCAACCATGACCTATTTTACTATTAATTTGAGCCTTCGACTCTCCTATTCAATCCACTAGTCAACTTCTTTGCTGCTGGACCATTGTCTATCAACTAACTAACACCAGAGGATCCAAGAATGTGATAAACCTTCATAACCTTAAGTTCCAACAACCCCCCCCCCCCCCCCCCCCATCAACAAAATGATCTGAATATTTAGGATATTTAATTACATTCTCTTAAAATCCCCCCATAATTGTAGCTTCCTAAATCTTGACCATAGCCCGAAGTTTCACAATCTTATCTTTTGGTAAAGGACTCATAGATATATCAACAATCTGATCATCTTCGTGCAATAAGAAAGTGATATAATAATTGTCCTACACCAACTATATCAAGTAATGAAAATGAACTTCAACATGATTATGAGCAACATTATTATCAAAATCTTGTATGTACTTTGATTATCACAATGAATAATGGCCAAGGCCTAAATAGGAAAAAACATATCTTTTAGAAGCTAATGAATCCAAACTGCCTCTACACCTGCATTGAAAGTGACACAATACTTTTCTTCTATAATCAAAACAGATACTACCTTATGTTTCTTACATGAGAATACCATGGTTCCATAAATCAGTCGAAACACATATCCAGAAGTGGACTTATGGTAATTAATGTCACCTCCCAAGTCGAAATCAGTAAAGGTTACTAGTGGATATGTAGTGTGATAATACTCAATACCATACTGATAAGTTCCTTTGATATAGAAAACTATTCTCTTTGCAAATATCTAGTGTATTTCTTGAGGATCCTACATGAAATGGGATACCACACGAAAAACAGAGAGATGTGGTAGACTGTGAGTCAAGTAATAAGACTACCAACCAACTTTTGATAAAGAGTGGTGGCAACTCGTGGAGAGTCAAAATATTTTGACAACTTCATGCTAGACTTATAAGGTGTAGAAAAATACTTATAACCCTCCATCTTGAATTGTTTCAAAATATACAATGAATATTTAGGTTGAGAAATAAATATACTATCATCCATTTTCAAAATTTGAATTCCCAAAAAGAAATGAAACAAACCAAGGTCAGTCATTTCAAAGTTATCTACAAGTTCTTTTAATTCAAACCCAAAATCATATCGACATCATTTCCAGTTGTGACTAAATCATCAACATATAATGCCAAAATCAACGTATCATTATGAGCATGAAATAAATAAATGTTGTGATCATGTACACAACATTTGAATTCAATATTGACAAAGAAATTATCAATGTTATCATATCAAGCATGAGGTGCATATTTCAAACCATATGTTGACTTCTTGAGTCGACAAACAAGACTATAATCTATCACAAAACCAAGTAGTTTCTCCATATAAACTTCTTTAGTCAAATATCCATGTATAAAGGAACTATTAACATCCATTTCATGATGTTCCCATTCAAAACAAGCACCAATGGAAATGATATTTCAAACAGAGTTCATCTTTGTAATAGGGGTGAAGGTTCTAGTGTAGCCAATTCCTTCTTACATAGATAATCCCTTATCTAAAAAACAATCCTTGTGACATTTAACATCACAATCAGAAGTAAACTTGGTCTTATAGACCCATCAACACTTCTTTCCTTGCAATTAAGGAACGAGTTCTCAAGTTTGATTCTTCTTTAAATAATCAATTTCAATAGTCATAACACCTTTTGATTTAGGCACTCCCTAAGAATCAACATAAGTGTCAGTATCATAGGTTTCAAGAACACATGCCATCAATGCAACACTACCATGTTGTGTTTTACTACGATTCTACCGACCAATACTAACATATTTTGCATATGGTCTAGTAGCTTCAACTATTTTAGAAGCTCACCGAGGTAAACAAGTCGACAATGATCCATATTTGTAGTTTTCAATTGAATTAGTCTATGTGTCAAAATCTCAAATCTTGGTAGACTGACTAGAAGTCAACTCGGGAGTAGAATTTTTCGTTCTGTTCAAAGCTCCATAGAAGGCTACAATTGATCTACCTTCTTCAAGAATATAAAAAAAATCACTATGCAATAGACTAGAGGAGGATTTCAACAAATTATTTCCTAAAATATTTTCATCAAAGATCACATTCCTACTCAAAATGATCTATTGTTTGATAGGGTCAAACAATCAATAGGATTTTGATTCATCAGAATATCCCATCGTGAAGCAAGCATGACTCTTTGCATCCAATTTCTTCCTTCAGTTATCATTGATATATGTCTGAGAAACACATCCATAGTTTCTTGAGTGTCTAATAGGTGGTTTCTTTTTGTTCCCTTTCTCAACTAGAGTCATGCCGGTGAAAAATCTAGTGAATACAAGGTTTAGGACATAATTTGAATAGTAAACAACTTCTGCCCAAATTTTGGATGGAAGATCCTTGGTCTACAATAGGCATTGATCTATTTATATCAAAGTCTAATTCTTTGTAATAGTACCCTGGTTGTTAATAGTTACACATATGTTACCATTTTTGTTTATTATTGGGCACTAGGTGTTGGTACTATGGACTTTGGAAATTATTATTGTTGTTGTTGTTGTTTCTATTGTTTAATCAAATAAGTAGCTCAAAATGGACAACTAACAAGAATGGGGGTCCATGGATTCCACATGTGAGGGAGTTTGGGAATAGGAGTTGGTTTCCTCCCTAACATTACTTATTGGATTTAATTTTTTATTACTTTCGGTTATGGAGAAACTATTGAGTCATATTTGATGTTTGGTGGGGCCTACTTGGATAGTGCAACCTCCTTAGCCTCTTGTGATTCTCTTCATCCACTCATGTGCCCTCACTGGCAATTTTTAGCTTGCACTCCTTGGAAAAAGTGTAACTCCCTCCTTACTACACCTTTTTCTATTCTAGGAAGGAATCTTATGAATTATTAACTCCTCTGTCAATTCAAGTTGGACTCTAACCTTTGGAGTTACCTCTCTTGGAATTCGAGTCACGCACTTGGGGATTCAAATGGCTATTTGTGTATTGGAATGATTTTTCTCTCATTCTCCTCTCTAGTTTTTTCTTGAGCTCTCCAGTGTAGTGGAATTCTCTTTTGTCAAGGAAAAACGTGCTGTCAAGTAGGATATCCATTGTATTGTTGAATATTGAAGGCCTTGTAATGAGGTTTTAAGACCCTGTAATGGGGATTAAACATTGACTATGCATAAAACAACATGAGTACTTATCCCATTGATTGTACCTATTTGAATATAGCACATGAAGCTTGATGCTGGATGGAATGTCTTGAGGGACTTGTGTAGTGAAGGGAATCCCATTGCACTAGGCAGTGTAAATGGAAGGGAAAGTTTAGATGGAGAAAGATGTAGTTGTGGTTTTTGACAGTGTGAAAAGGGTGAAACCATATGTTTTGGTTCACCTATTTCTGATCATTTCTGAGTTATGAGACCTATTCTATTTTTTTCATAGAAACATTTCAATTAAGGAATAATTTTTGTTTCATTGAAAAAGGTTTTTGTATGACTAAGATACAATTTTTTTTGTGTGGCAGTTTTCTTGGTGTGGAGATGAGAGCACCAGGGCCTTTTGGTTTGAGAGTACCTCTCTTGTATATCTATGGTCTCAACTCTAGGATGACTGTCATGTTTAAATATGCATGAGCATGGAATGTCTAAGGTTTGGTGGAATGTTTTCCTATTGAAGCTAGTTTCCCATGATTAAGATGAGTATTTACTATATGATTATTTACTGCATTTTTGAAAATGTATGTGCTTATAGATCTGATTTGCTTACAATTGTATAACTATATGTGACAACCATGGGATATGATGATATATGGATATATATGAAATATTTCATATATAAATTTTTTATGTTTATATGGCTATGGTTGGTTGTCAGCGATCAATATTTTATTATGTTATTATTTACTACATTTCAGAAATATATGTGCTTATGGATATGATTTGCTCTTGATTCGTATGGTTGTAGGTGACATCCATGAGATCTGATGTTATTATTGTTTATATGGAGGTAGATTGAAGCCCTCATATACATTTTTTTTTATGTTATCATGGATGTAGGTGGAAATTAGTAGAGCTAAGTTTTAATAATGCAATCTGATTGATTGTGACAGACTATAGATTTGTTTAATTATGTTGTTTCTGGAAGCTTACAGAATTGATTTTATTGATGACTTATATGGCTGTAATATATCTAATATTTGATGTTTAAATACATGTTGATATCTTTCTCATATATGTTACATTATGTTTGGATTTACCTTGCATTGCATGTGCACATGCAAAATGATATGCACCACAAGTTTGCATTGTCTTTTAAAAGGTCAATTGTTTTATTTAATTGGTTTGTTGGCATGCTGGCCTAGCCTTAGATACATTTATTTCATTATGCATTACCTTGATTCAACCTTCTCCTTGGGTCTCTAGGTGTCCTTGGCCTTAGATTCAGGGCTGGGGACATCACAATCTGGTATCAAAGAGAAGGTTTCAACTCTGTGACAGCTAGGCCTTCTACAAATTTGCAACTCTATGTTATGTATTTGGAATCAGAATGTACGGTATTGTCAAAGAGATGTGTACTTGGGGTTGGTTTTCATTTGTATGTATGTTAATTAGGGAAATTTCACTCTCCAAATCCTCTCACTGTATGTTCTTATTGATGTATGCTTCCATTTATCTATGTTTTATGTTAAAGGGGAGAGGGAATTTCCCTCAAGGATCCTGTATATTTTTGCATATTTCCTCAATGAATTTCATAGAGAGAAGATATGATTGTTAATGTACGAGGGAAATTTTCAATATTCAAGCCCTTTTCTTCTTGTAATTAACTGCAAAAATTGATTGCATTAATGTGTATTATGTGGATTTCTACAAAGAGATGCAGAGTGTGCAACCCCTTCCATCCTCTTGAGTCTGATTTATATATGTAAAATCATTGTAGTGGTGTGTGTGCTCCTTGGTGAAGGGAGCACCCCCTTCCCAAATTGAATGAGATTAAACACACACATACACACACACACACATGTTATGTATTTGGAATCATAATGTATGGTATTGTCAAAGAGATGTGTACTTGGGGTTGGTTTTCATTTGTATGTATGTTAATTAGGGAAATTTCACTCTCCAAATCCTCTCATTGTATGTTCTTATTGATGGATGCTTCCATTTATCTATGTTTTATGTTAAAGGGGAGAGGGAATTTCCCTCGAGGATCCTGTATATTTTTGCATATTTCCTCAATGAATTTCATAGAGAGAATATATGATTGTTAATGTACGAGGGAACTTTTCAAAATTCAAGCCCTTTTCTTCTTGTAATTAACTGCAAATATTGATTTCATTAATGTGTATTATGTGTATTTCTACAAAGAGATGTAGACTGTGCAACCCTTTCCATCCTCTTGAGTCTAATTTATATATGTAAAATCCTTGTAGTGGTGCATGTGCTCCTTGGTGAAGGGAGCACCCCCTTCCCAAATTGAATGAGATTAAACACACATGCACACACACACACACACACACACATGTGTGTGTGTGTGTGTGTGTTAATTTGCTTGCAACAAGAGTAAGAGGGTGTAACTCTTGAGGGGGCGTAGCCCTTGGTTGCATATGTTATTTACATAATTGTTAATGTGCTTGCAAATGGTAAGAGAAAGCACATTCCTTACTTAGTTAATGATTGTTTATTAATATATGTGCTTGCAAATAGATTTAGATGAGTTCAACTATGAAGGACGCAACCCATGGATACCTATGGTATCATTTTTTTAATTTAGTATTTATTTTCTTGCAAAAAGAAGGTGAAGGGTGTAGGTTGCAGCCCTATTCTACTATTGCATTGCATTACATTTCACATATATAAACTATATTTATTTGTTAATGTGTGGAGCTTGGGGAGAATTCGCTTGAATTGTGATATAGATATTAATTAATTGTTATCATGTGGAATGCATTGGTAATTGCACATTTTGTGTGTTACATTGGATGATAAATGGCATTATTATTATGAATTGGTATTTGAATATTCTATGCATGATATTAGTGGATAAATTACATATTTCCTATGCAGTGGATTGAGTTACCTTGGGTTGCATTGAGGTAATATATAACTTTGCATATATTTTATGATTTTGCATTGACTAAAATGTGCATACAAATACCATGGGATGAAATGATGGTATTGGGATTTATACTATGCATTACATTAAATGGTATTTACAAATATCGTAGGATGGAATTGTGTGGTAATTGCATATTGTATTACATTGAATCGTAATTACACGTTCTGGTGAAGAGGATGTGGCCCTATCATATATGTGGAAGGACATATTTGTTATAGTAAAAAATGACACTTCTCCGTTTATGACGACATTTACATGTTTGGTTCCATGACGACACTTCATGAAAGTTACTGTAAGTCACCCAAAGGACACCTGTGGATGGAAGGGCCATATCGAGAGTTTTGTAGTTTCGTTTTACCTCTTTATGGACCATTGGAAATGTAACAGACTAAGGAACAACTTTTTAGAACAAACCAACTCTTGAAAACTCTTGGAAATACCTTGAAAATTTCCTTTTTTGACCCATACACAAGTTGTCAGTGGGAAACATGCATTTTTTCATTTTACATATGCGGTTTGTCATTCTTTCCCTATGAAATAGTCAAAAAATATAAAATTCTTGAATTTTGGGTGGCTTGGGTCGTTTTGGAACTGCCTCCTCGGTTGTAACTGAACTATCCTCGACCCTAACTCTTCATATTTCTATATAAGAGAGGGAGAGGGACCATGAAGGGGACTTATCCTTTTGGTATGGTTATGCTAGTGAAATTTGGACTCTCATCCCCCTCACCTTGGCCCTAGCTGTCATATACCTTTGTTGCAAAGCTTGGAGGCTTAGATTCTTGGAGGCGAGAAGTAGGAGATCCAAATTGAAGGTTTCACGAGGTGCCTTGCATGGGGATAAGGTACATATATTGTACTTCTTCCATTGATTAATAAAGATTTGATGTTCTTTCTTTTGAAAATAATTGTATAATGGATGTTGAATCTCATTTTATGATCACATGTTAATTAGGGTTTCATATTACCTTGATTATCATTTCTTTATATGTGGTCAAACTAGTTTGAGGAAGGTTTGAAGTTTTTTTTTTAGGTTCCTGGGTTGGAGAGAAAGAAGAGGGATGAAGAGAAAGCTTGGATCAACCTTCAATGCATAAGGTATGAACCCTCCTAACATTTCAAATATTTTTTAAATTCATCCTTGCATAACATTATATATCAGTCTGTATACCCCTAGTATGTTGGTGGCCTCAACCCTAGACATAGGATCAATTCCCTAACAACAATATTTCCTTACAATGATTGTAATTATATGTTTCATTACATTGATTGGTATTCACAATTAATTGGCGATTGAAGTTATTACATATGTATGAAGTGTTTGGAAGGAGAGAGTGTTTTCCCTCCATGACCATGTAACTATTGATTCTAAATATTGTATTGAAATGTTCTTGGTGTAGGAGAGGGAATGGTCCCTCAGGGAATCCATCCATTGTATAATTATTGGTTGTATTTATTTATTTTGTGAACAACCATTTGTGGCTTTTAGTTTGATCTATATAGTCGTCGTTGTTATCAATTGATTATATATATAGATATAACATTATATTGCTTTGATGTTCATCCTTGCAAATATAAATGTTATTTATGTATGATATTCAAAGGACTATCCCTCTCACTATTAACCTTGGAATAGATATGTCCCATAATTAAATTATGTGGACATGGGTTTGTAAAAGGGCTTATGATCCTCTTTTATTGGATGTGATACATATGCATACTACACTACGTATAGTTTGTGATGCTATACTGTGTAGCATCCATGATGTTGTAAGGTGTTTCCTTAAGTGGTCAACAGTATGGTTGTAGTTGTTTAAATATTGATGTAGAGAGGTATCTAGTGTATTCATATTGCATAGGATTTTCTGATTGCATTGAGGTATGTGCATGTTGCTGTCACCATCCTTATATGATGAGTATTGAAGGAAATGGCCTTCTAATGCACCTAACTATACACTAATGAATTGGTATTAGTTTATTTAGGGTTAGGCATTTCCTTCATGTGCACACGAATGTGTGTTGTTCCCTAAGTGTTAGAAGGATATCGATAGGATCTAGAAATTACAAGGGACTAATTCTTGCCCATGTCTAGGATTTGGGAAGCAACGGCTTGGACCTTTTCCTATTGCATATGTATGCATGGGAATATGCCTCTGATCTGGTGGGATATGTTGCATTTTTTCTTAAGTCCCTTGTGTAAGATAAGGGCTTGACCCTCATGTGGTAAAGTATGTTATTAATGATTAGTAAGCTAATGGATCGATGGTAACTATTTATATAATGTTTTTTAGAATGATATGTCGATTGAAAAGGGATTGCTTCCCTTGTCATGTTTATATATTGTCAAGTAGGTCTTAGGTACTCTAGCCATGAAAGATCAAGAATAAGTATATCCTTGTGTCTCTTATCCTAGGATGGTTGTGGACTTAGTGTCGAGTTTATGTGGATAAATCTTAGAAACTATTCCTTTTTCCCTTGGTTTTAAGGGAATCGTATCTCATCTTGTGGGTGGTCTTACAAAAAAAGAGTATATGTCGAATGAGTGCCTACAGTTGGGTGGAACATGGAACTTGCACACCTAATTTCCCTTCAAGTTGTGATTTCGGTATGTTAAAAAGGTCTTGTTGAAATTTCAAGGTACTCATGTACTTGATTATGTTATGTAAGTTGTTGGTCTCTCCCATCTTGGTAGCCGCAAGACGGTATGTATTTGTATGATGCTTTATGATGTATACATTGGAATTCTATTATATTGTTGTGATGTACTCGAGGCATATGTTATCCATTTATGAGATGTCATGTGGTTAAGTAAGTTAGGCTTATGTAATTATGATGCACTGTGTATATACTTTGTATATATCTTATGATCATGTGAATAATGATTGTATGGATTGATTAGAAAGGACATGATAGTCCTATATGTTTAGCATTGGAATGATTATAAAGACTCAATGCTAATGGTTGGAATATGATATCAAAATCTATATATCATATTGGATTGATGCTTGTAATTACTATGCTAAGGACTTGTACCTATGTTATAGCTAGGAAGCTTTAAAAGTTACTAATACTTTATGTGGAATGTGTGAACTATGGGGATAAATACTATCTATACATTAGATGATAAACATGTTGTGATAAATAGTTGAAGGAAGAAAACAATCATGTGATATTGTGGACCCTTTGAGATCTTAGCTATGATAGGTCTCATTACATATGATCTTGCATTACCTACTTGCATAAAAGTGCATATTGTATTTCATGTATCTTTCTTGAAAAGGTATATACCTGATGTTAATCAAGTGATTGATTGGAATGTGATTTAGGTGGAACTAGAAGGATATTTTCTAGTAGAACCAGTTTCCATACAGCGCAGAAAATTTAAGTAGGTCAGGAACCGTGAAATTAGGAGGGTAAAGGTCTGATGGACCCACTACAGTCCTAGAGATGCTACATGGTAGTTAGAAGACACTATTATGGAAGCATACCCTTCGCTTTTTTTGAAATTTTGTGTTGTTGCATGTATGTAATAAGTATGCATTAAGGACGATGCATTGTTTTAAGGGGTGAATGTAATACCCTCGTTGTTAATACCTAGCCATATGTTATTATTTTTTGTTTACTAATCGAAACTATGTGTCAAGACTATGGAATTTGGACATTATTATTATTATTATTATTATTACTATTAAAAAATTAGCTTAACATGGACAACTGATGAGAATGGGGGACCATGGATTCCACATGTGAGGGGGTTGGGAACTAGGAGTTGTTTCTCTCCCTAACATTACTTGTTGGACCCTATTTTTAATTAATTTGGGTTGTGGAGAAACTATTGAGTCATATTTGATGATTGGTTGGGCCTACCTAGCTCGTGTGCCCTCCTTAGCCTCTTGTGATGCTCTTCATATACTCATGCACCCTCACAATCTATTTTCTTCATGCACTCCTTGGAAACTGTGTAACTCCCTCATTACTCCACCTTTTTCTATTATGGGAAGGAATATCATGAATAATTTAAGTTCTCTATCAATTCTAGGCCTCTAACCTTTGGATTTTTCTAAAATTTAAAAAGAGCCAAATTTAGGAAAATAAATTAATAAACAACCACACAAAATTTCTAAAACTAAAATTTATATATTATGAAATCTTATTTGATTTCCTATATTTTGTCTTTAACATTGTCTTAAAATTAATTTTGCAAGTACCTCTAATTTCCTCTTAAAGTTAGAGGTACGAGTTTTTCAGTTTTATGTGGCAACTAAAGTTTATTTAAAGGAAGATTGTGCATCGGTTAATATTATCTATTTCATAATGTATTATCTATTTGTGTTTTTACATATTCTCCTTTATATTCACTATTTGTATTGACCTTTCCACTTTAACAAGTCAAATTTTTCTCATACAAAGATTTTAAATTTATTTCCTAATGCAACAAAAATGGGAGATGTAGATAATTTATATCTATTTCAAATTTTAATTTATTAAATTTTTTTAAATTCAAATAAAATATCAATATATATATATATATATTAAGGCTATATACATTATATTATAGTGCAAAATAAAAGCAAACAATCGTCATTCCAACTAATAAATTTCTTAGACACATTTCTCTAGATTTCCTTACCTAGAGAGAAAGCAGGCTAGCCTGTAAGTCTAACATTTAAACAATTTAGAATAAGTAAAATGACTAGACCTACACCAATACAAGTTGGAAAAACAAACAAGACAACCTCATATAACCAATCCAAAATAGTAAACTAAAATCAACATTAAAATGGTCATTAGGCCTTATCCAAGATAGTCACATTATACACCTGAGAGTCTATTGGTCGGGTAATAGGTTTTTCATCCTGGGGGCATGGCACAAAGACACAACCTGTAGAGACGTTTTCCAATGAGTTGATAGATGGGAACATTCCTTAATAAATTTCACAATCATAGTGAGAGTGGTGTTAATTTTCAATATCTAGCTTCTATTTCAATCCATGAGCTTATACACCTTCTATCTAGATTCTTGCTCAAATCCTTGATTATATATCAATGCTTCTCCTAAGAGTATTTGTATTTTATAGTATAGAAGGGTAGTTTTCCCATGCTTGGTTTCATGTAACTTGGTCGTTCCCGGATACATGATTTTCTTGACCCACTTGAGCTATTCTTCCACAACTTCATACTCCTCCCAACCCTCATCAAATTCCTTCTTAGTATGGTCAAGGAAGTGCCTCATGCTCTTAGAAACCCATAGGAAACAATTTTTGCTTCACCTCGACCACCTCACATTGGAAATAGGGCATGTGGGTGGCCAGTTGAGTCCACACCTGACACCTACCTGACCCCTAGATGCTCAAGTGTGAGCCATTTGCATAATATGAGGAACAAGAAACACACCACCGTAGTCTTAAACCTAATGAAAGATAGACCAATGCTATGCTCGAGCACACGTAGTAGTATAAAATAGATAACTCATGGAGCCCAAATTTTTCACAGGCATAGGCTGGTTGATAAGTCACAAAGCCAACAACGCAAGATAAGAACCTAGGCCATGCGAAAATTTTCCATCATTTCTAGACACCCATAGCCTCACCAAAATCCCAAATGATTGCACCAAGGAAATCACCCTAATCATCCACCCTATAAACCCCATCATGCCAGTGATTTGCACCCTTCCATTTCTCGTGGGTGTGCATCAGGTACATTCCCTAAGAAAAATCTTGGTTGTTAATTATCTCATGCATAAGACTATAAGACCCATGCTTTAACATGACTTCAACTTGAATAGTAGGAAAGGAATGTGGTCAAACAAGGGTGAAGTTACCCATCATGCCTCTTACTTGTCCTAGCCCCATTATGCACTCGCATTCCGTAAAAAATTCTAATTTAAAAAAAAAATAGAAATACATAAATAAATAAAGTTATTTAGAAATAGATATTGGTTCAATTTCACATTTTAAGCAAAATCTAATTAATTTTTTTATCTTAAAATTTTTACATTTAAAAAAAATCCTTCGAAATACTTAATAAATCTTAATTTCAAACAATTTTATAATAACAATTTAAAATTTAATGATTTAATAATTTATTACAATATATTATTTAATCAATTCCTTACTTTAAAATCATTTCAATAAAATAATAATAATATATCTCTAGTTTATTATGAAATAACAAATGTAATTGGTTAAAAAAAACATGTTTTTAACCATTAAATCTATTCATAACCTTACTTTATCCTTTTATCAATACATAAACTTATCTCCTTTTAAAATCAAAACCAAATTTATAAACGATCCCATTGCGACAATACAAGTTGGTGCTCACCTTTCTCATTATGTTCAATGCAAAAGAATGTGCGTGTTCCTCATTATCGAGACAAAGTTTGTGCAAAACATGAGTCTTAATTTAGTACTACACATTCACGCTCATGTTGCTTCCACATGCGTGTTAACCGAAATATGGTTACTTTACATGTGCACTCATTCATTTTTATTCAGTCTGATAATCATGATCTTTGGAAACTTTGTCCAGGTCATAGTAGTATAATTTGGTTGCAACTTTTCTGTATAAGGAGAATTTGAAAATACCAGAATATTGATAGGATAAATTTGTCTATATTTAGATAAGAATTATTTAAATTTTATTATTTTATTTTTAATTTTTCTTCCTTATATAACTGTATAGTTGGTTTAGTGTTAGAAATTGGTTTTATTGTTTTAAAATTTAATTTTGTCATTTTAATTATTTGATATTTTTATAAATAATATTATAAATACATTATTAGATTTAAATGTTTTAAATTTTATATTTCAAGTTGTTTTTAATGAAAAATAAATGTTACATGTAAGTAAGGTAGGAATTTGGAAAAATTCTCATGTTTCTTGGAGACTATATAGATTTGACAAGCAAAATAGCCCATGAGAAGTGCATGTAAATATTGAATGATTTATGTATATTTTAAAATTTTCTAAAATTTGAAAGATAAGGTTTGTAAATCTATAAGCAATCTACTCCTGTATTTTTTTTGTACTAGATTTTTTCGTTAGGTGTTTTTTTTCGTATCGAATCTTATTCGAATTCGTATTCGTACTCGAATTATGCTACTATGGTCTAGATTGATTGATCCACGTCCATCTAGATATTTGAGAAGGTTGTTGCTGAGTGCATAGAACTGGTTTGATCAAATGGAAGGTTGTTATTGAGTAAATATTGTTTATTAAATCAAATGATCAAATTAATTGTATTTTTCAAATAATCAATAAACATTTTTATTCCCTTCAAATGATAATTAAGATATTTAGAATTTTAATTTAAATTTATTAGTTTATATCTATTTAAACAAGTCATTTGTATTGAAAAATTAATATTTATTTATTATTATTATTAAAATTTATATCTTGCACATACTGCTAACCCATTCATATACATTGCTTAATAATTAAACTTTTCAAATTATTCATATATTTAACAATAAAATAAAACTTATTGTAAATTTAGAAATACTTGAAGTATTGTATATATATGCGAGAGTATATATATTAATGTGAAATAGCGTAGACCTGGCTCTATCAAGCGGGTAGAGGGATCAAATCTCTGGAGGTGCAAACCTATCCTCGAATAGCTATTTGAGTGCAATACCTCAGAAGAGGTTTGCACCTTAGGAGATTTGATCCCTCGTGATTTGACTTCTTGTCCTTGATAATCCCAATTGACTATCACACATTTCAAGTTGCTCCAAAAAGTGGGAGGTTGCACAGGTTATAGAATGCCAAAAGCCTTGAGCAGAGAAAATTGGGATAAGTCACTATTCAATGTAACACAACCATTCGGGTAATTTTCTTCCATCATCTCTATCAGGTAGAGTTTGTACTATAAATTTTATGAAAATGCATTCTTTTATCAATTTCGATGATGCTATTTAAAAACATAATCCATATAGTTTGAAAGAGATCCATTTCTCAATTACAATACAACAAAGTAAACAATTTTCTAAAGAAAAAAAAACTCCCAGAGTCATAAGTAAACCCTCCCCCAACCCTTTTATTTTTCCTTTTAAATAATCAATGAGGCAACTCCAGCTCAAAATTGGTATAGTTTTGATATCAATACCATAGATCAACGTTGATACAAAGAAACAATGTATCAAAACATATGAGACGAGTCTCAATTCAATGTTGTTACGTTGAATATGACCAATACACAATCAAAACACTGGCACAACCAAGCTGCAACAGAATGCAAGGGCTCCAGTGGAATATGGGCCAATACACAATCAAAACACTGGCACAACCAAGCCGCGCCATCCATCCTATAGGTATAAAAAAACTGAGAATTTCAAACCATGACTCAGAATGCAACAATTCGATATAGGTATAGAGACCACAAATGTCCCAGCGAGTTTGAGAGCAGCGGAGTGGATTCCTTCCTTCTTAGTCAGTGATCACTAGTTTGCCCATCTTCTATCTCAAGGGAAAATGGTGGAATGGCTATTTCTGCATAGTTTTACCATAAGAGAAACAATAACAAAAGATGTATATGAAGATGAAAGACGCATGTCAATTTCTGAGAATATTCACACACAACATCCACTCAGAAAACATCTTCACGTAACAATTGAAGAAGATTTTGAATTCTACCTTCAAGAAAATATAAGGAGAGAAATAACGCAATATCAACGATGCTCACCAAATGGATCACGTAGATTTTGGTAGGCTAGAGCAAACTGTAGGAGAAGAGAAATAAGATAAGTCTCACAAAATTGCTCAGCATTAGAAATATTCACCGAGTAATATTGTATAGGCACTAAGAACTTTGGCACAACTCTAATACCACTATTAGGTTGTCCACTTAGGTAAAATGGAAAATTTGGTAAAATATAACTAAAATTTATGTATGTATTAAAATAAAATTAAAAATTTATGTATGTAAACTATAATTAAATTAGAGTAGTAACTGCATTTATCTATGTAAAATATAACTAAAATTCCTTGTCCAAAGAGATTATATTCCGAGCTTGGGGTCTCTCGGTCTTTGGTTTTAGATAAATGCTTGGTAATGTTTTAATTCCACTTTCAACACTAGACTGAACCCTTTGAATCGGTTCAAGCCATTGCAGCTTCTCTTTCACCAACGTGTTTGAAGAATCGTTTCCCAAATTTGTAGATTTTCCAGTCTCAAAATCCATTTTGGACACATATGATACTGACTGAGTGAGCAAACATTAAGGGCTTCAAAAATCTTTTCACAGGCTTTACTGAAATAAACTGATTGGTTTAAACCCTTCTAGAAAGAGGTAATGATTGAACTCCCATTTGGAACCAATGTGCATATGTGTGATCTCCCTTGTATCCTAGATATCTACTTCAAGAAACACTCAATCTTTGTTATGATAATAGCATGAATACCGCTCTATATTAGGTTTGGAGCTAGTTGGACATGCAGGGTGGTTTTGTAGCTGATTTGAAATGGCTTTTTCTGTTGGGATTTTGGAAGTTTGTTGCAGCTCATCGAAGCTTACATTGATTGGAGATTCCACTCATCCAATCCAATGGGTATCAAAGGAAGTTTGCATGAAATTACTTTGATTGGAGATTCCACTCATCCTAAGGAGTTTAGATAAACATGTCAATTCAGAATCTTTTAATTTTAATTTTAATTATTTATTATTTATTATTTATAGCCGACATTATAAACATTACAACTTTACATGAGGCTTATGCACTTCATAGCTGATAATAAATATCTAATAGGTAAAAAGTAAATATTTATAGCAGACCTTCGACCTTTACATGAGGAAAGTTACATAACGTTACAACATCTTCTTCATAATCGGATATAATATTTATAGCCGACATTTACATGAGGAACGTTGCAGAACGTTACGTAATGTTACGGAACGTTACATAACGTTACAGAACGTTACGTAACGTTACAAGATCTCCCCATACTGGGCTGTAGAGCGCCTCTCAGCGTAATAAGTGGACCTATCCAAAATCGAAGGTGGCGATGTTAGAGTTCCACAGTTTGCACTTTTCTAAGTGCAAAGAGCAAAAATATGAATATTATAATTATTGAGATTCATAAAAATATTAATATCATAATGTATGTAGTTTTCTAAGTGCAAAGTGCAGTATAATTATTAAGATATTAAAAATAAAAATATAATAATAATGTGATTTTATAAATTTATGAATATAAATGTTTATATTTAAAAACTTGGGTTAGGGTAGTAAATATGATTTTTCTATTTCAAAAAAAAAAGATAACTATGTATGGATAATTATTACGATTTTCAATGACATTTGATTCTGGGGATGCACTCAATGAACTTGTTAACGATGATGATGATGATGATTAACGTCCACTGAGACCAACTTTGGTCTATCGGGACTTAAGAATATCATACTTGGTTTACTTTAAAATCTTGTTCCTATGCTCAAAAATCTTGCGAAGAATCTTTCCAAGCTCACTATAGTTTTGACAAGCTAGGAGGTTATAAAGGTTTGTATTGTAGCAAATACTATGAAACTCAGATCTAATGTGGGTGTAAGCAAGGCACTTTAAGAGAAAGTGATTTTCATTCTCAACTCTCATAGACTCACACATATGGAAAACCATTTCCTCCCATGGAGTTTTAGGAATAGAACAATGCCCTGTTTCGCTATAGAGTTCATGAGAGTTTGTTTTAATCTTGGCTATATTAATTTTATTCCGTGGGCTAGTTACTACCGAGAGATAATTCTTAAATAATATCCCTAATTTCACTAAATATTGGAAAATACCTCCTAAAATTTTATTATTGAACCCCCCTCCCAATATACATTTCCATATAAGAAAACCCCTAGTTTTCCTAGAAATTGTAGGTATCCATTTTTATCAACCCGTTTTTAATACCCCTTTATGTTTTATTATCAAGTTTTAGCAAACATGATACCTACTGCATCTTATTAATAGAAAATATGTTTCTAACTCAAACAATAGTATAATGTTAATAATGATCCCATCATGATTGCTATAACATCCCTAAATTTCATTAAAAAAACAAATTATTTACTATATGTAACTTTCAAGAATTCCTAGGAATAAATCCAAGAGATGTTAAACTTCACTCATTCTTTGTTGTGACGAATATCAAAATGTATTTAATTGAACTGTAAGACTCATGTGATTATGCTTTATTGTTTTTCAGAAGCATGGCTAATTTTACGACATTATGTTGATACAACGTCATGCATTCTGGTCGATACTAATTTGGGGTTATAATTGCTTTTACATCTTTGTTGTTTGTACTGTCGTAAAAATGTTTTCGTTCCTTCAATTTTTTCCCTACCTAAGAGCTGTTAAAGGAAAAAGGTCATAGTCTTACTTAGCCTTTAAGGCTAATGCATGAAACTTTATTTTCCTTTGTGCAGGTGAACGAGATTAAGTTTAAAGTTTCTTGCTTAAGGGAAACACTCCTAAATTACAAGGTATCCAACACCTAGGTGAAAGGATGGGACACTAAGGGTTTGGAAAACAAATATACTATAATCATATTCTAGATTGAACTCCAAAATTATAGCTACCCTACTTTTACTATATTTTAGGATATGATTCAAAATACCATCTTGGAAAAACTGTGCCAAAGTACTTAGCCTTTAACTAATACGATGTGTTGACTTAAACTTGGAAAACAAAGATATGGTAGCAATATGCAAGGACGTGTATTAAATTGGTTCACACGTAGACCGTATGGTAATATTGGAAACTCCAGTTGGAGGCCATTATGCATGGTGCAAAACACTAGGGGTTTAAGTTGATTGTGTTGATCTTTTCGATGAAGTTCTAGTTGGGTTCATTTACTCTTGGTTCATTTCCTTCGGTCTCTATCTTCTCGACTGGTTTCCTTCACTGCGTGGAGATGATGGTGGAGAAAATAAATCCTTTGGCCCTCAACACCCTTCCTCTCTGCCTGTTTACTTGATGTATTATCATTGTGTAGCTTTGGTGATGATTCCAAGATTGTCAAGACGGGTATCTTCTCCTTCGGTAACTCGTAAAGATCAATTTTTATGCTCTACATCGTTTCTTTATATATATCATTGTTTTGACCCCTTGGTTTTTGTATGTGTAGGAGGCAACCCATAATGTTCACTTCCACATAAGTGGAACAAAGTGTTGAAGGGTTCGTGGCTCGGGTAAGACTGGTACCCTTCCATTTACGGCTCTATGGTTTGACTTGTTATTTCTTTTCAAGGCATAGTCTGGATCCCTAACTCTATGTTGGATTTTGATGGAAGTGATGAGTTACTTAGTAGTCATGAGGCGTTTTCTCAATCTGTTGATGTATTTGTAACTTTAGAATGTATTCACTTGTATATCTTATGTATTGTATTTCATTGTACCCTGATGTTCCTATCAGGACAATCATTAGTCTAATCAAGTCATGTAAAGTCATAGAGGTTAACACTCCTTTGTTGATAGGGGGGGCGGAATCCCCATAGTTGAGGGGCACTAAGGTTATTAGACTGTCCTAGTGAAGTCGTCCTTGGTAAGTAATTCTTAAGTCAGAAACTAGTATAAATAGAGAGTGAGGCTCTCTATTTGAAACACACACTCACTCAACTGCAGCGCATGAGTGAGAGAAGAGAAGCTCACACAAATGGGAGAGAGAATAGCTGTCGGAGATCATCTTTCTATCTTTGGGTTTTACTTTTTCCATTGGTGCTCATTCTATCTCTGAGGAAGTTGCGGGGTTTTCTCCTTTATGGTTTCCCCAAGGAAAACTCTTTGTGTGTCTTGTCTCTTGTTATTATTGTTGTGCATGTTATTCTCTCAAGTAAGTTCCTAGATCATATTGATTAAATGATAAAAATCTAACATGGTATTAGAGCTAACCTGAGAAAAAGATATTGTGCAGCTACAGAATCTAGGGCTTCTTACTTTTTGGGTCTCTCTCCACATATCATCAACAAAAGGAGGCTATTTTAACTCTCCATTGAAGGGCGCATCTTTTTGTCGAAGCAGAATTTGATTCTGAGCATTTTCAGTTTTTTGACCTACCACTGCAGCAGGAAATTAGGGATTTTCACCAGGGATGATTTTAAGGAACCATACTTATTTAAAAGTGTATAAATGTTAGCGAATATTACCAATTCTTAAAACTCCAACTATAAAATGATTGGTGATATTTTTCAAAATATATTTTATTTTCCAAGGATTTTATATCGTTTATATAATAATTTGGCTAATTTTAGGGTGAAAAAAATTTACCCCATCAAAATTGGGCGAAACAAGGCTTCAAAAAATGCAAATGGCGAATGTTTTTTGGGAGAAAAACATGGAAAAATAGCCCACTGGGCTAAAATTCGCCCCTAAAATTATCCCTAATTTTCACAGAAGAGGAATTTTTAAGTGAGCCCAGCATAGGATTGCTCTCCTCCTCAAAATCGAATTTTAGAGACCAAGATCAAATTTTTTGGTTGGGTAGAACTCCGGGAAAGTCAAACCCTAATTTTCCCCTGAACCAAAAAACCAACAATGTAGAAGATCGATTCTAGATCCAGTTTTGACATCTCAAATTTGTAAGATCTAAATATTTTGTATTTCCATTTGAGGTTCTCAGTTAAGATGTCTCATCACACCAAGCTTGATGAAAATATTGAAGGAGCTGAAAACTTCCAAGCATGGAAGTATAGGATCGCACTGGTTCTTGAAGAAAATGAATTAGACACCTACATAAGTGGAGAGGTTCCAGTTCTAGAGGGATATGAGGCTAAGGCCTTACACAAGAAGAACTTGGTCAAGGCCAAGAGAATTATTACCAATTCTATCAAGTATCACCTTATACCACAAGTGTCTTCCCTAAAGATACCTAAAGAAATGTTTGATTCCTTGACCAAGGTATTTGAAGGGAAGAACATAACTCAAAAGATGACTTTCAGGAACCAGTTGAAGAATGTGAAGATCCAGAATGCAGAGACCATACAGCCATACTTTACAACTGTCTTTCAAATTAAAGAACAACTTGAAGCAGTGGATGAAGAAGTGGAGAATGCATAAATTGTGATGACCACCTTGAATGGTTTCCCTAGGTTGTGGGACTCCTTTATTCATGGTATTTGTGCTAGAAGGAAGCTAATCAATTTCAGTAGGCTGTGGGAGGAATTCTCAGAAGAAGAAGCTTGAATAGTAGCTCGAGATGAAAATATTGGAAATGAATATCAAGCTCTCACAGTACACACCAAGAAAATAAAAAAGGACTATCATCATCCCAAAGGTAAGCATCCTCACCATAAAGATAACCCTAAACGATATAGCATAGATCTATCTAAAATCAAATGCTATACATGTGACGAGAGAATACACTTTTCCAAAGAGTGTCCTAGAACCAAAAGTGGCTCTCACAAGAAGAAGGAAAACAAAAGAAGACATCATGCCCACACTGCAGAAGATGATGAACCTCCCAGAAAGAGAATCAAATAAGAAAGTGAAGACTCTTAAAGTGATGAAAAATATCTTTTGATTTTTGCCCTCATGGGAACTGTCACACATGGAAACAATGATTGTCTCATAGATAGTGGGGATTCTAAGCATATAACAGGATTCAAAGAATCTTTTGTGAAACTATCTGAACATGAGTCACCCCACAAATTGAAACTTGGGGATGACTACCAGTATCCCATAAAAGGTAGTGGTGAATCCTCCTATAAGCTAGAATCTGGAAAGTATATGAAGATGAACAATGTCTTGTTTGTACCAGAACTAAAGAAGAATATCCTCTCCATATATGCATTGGATGCAAAAGGGTTGAGGGTTGCATTTGTAGATGGCCAAGTCCTTATGTGGCCAAAAGGAAAGACTATAGATGATGCAGTAGTGATTGGAGAGCAAGAGGGAGGATTATACAAGTTAAAAGGACATCTAGTACAAGCTTTGGTCCATGACGCAGTAGAACCAAGTGAACTTTGGCACAGAAGGCTTGCACATGTGCACTACAGGGCACTATCACTTGCAAGCAAAGCTGTTGAAGGTCTTCCAGAAATACGGGAAAAACATGAAGGTATTCGCAAAGGATGTGTGAAAGGAAAGAACAAAAAGAAGACATTTCCAAGCAGCGAGAGCAAGGCAAAAGGAACCTTGGAAATCATCCACTCCGATGTATGCAATTCGATGTCATCCAATTCATTAAGTGGGTATGTATATTATGTTTCTTTCATTGATGATTTCTCTAGGAAGACATGGATATATTTCTTGAAAAGCAAGGATGAAGTATTCAGTAAATTTAAGGAATTCAAAGCCTTGATTGAAAACCAAACAAAGAAGAAAATCAATACTTTTCGATCAGACAATGGCAAAGAATTCACATCAAATGAATTCAAGGAATTATGCAGAGATTCAGGGATTAAGAGGGAGCTAACCACTCCATATAATCCACAACAAAATGGGGTTGCAAAAAGGAAGAATAGAATGATTATGGAAGCAAAAAGGGAAATGCTTCATGATCAATATCTTCCCATGCATCTATGGGAAGAAGTTGCAAGGACAACTGTGTATGTACAAAACCATACTTTGCATAGAGTACTTGAAAACAAGACACATGAAGAATTCTTCTTAGGAAAGAAACCAGAAGTCAGTCATCTTAGAATATTTGGTTGTCCAGTGTACATACACATTCTGAAAGAAAAGAAGACAAAGTTAGATCCTTCAGGAAAGAACGGTATATTTGTGGGACATAGTGAAAGCTCGAAGGATTATAGAATATCATCATCAGCAGGGATGTGCAATTTGACGAAAGACTCGGCTTACAACAAATCAGGAGAAATACCTAATGTAGAACTTGAAGAAATAAAAGAACCTAGGCTCCAATTTACAACTATGAACGAAGCAACTCCAGAAGAAGATCGAGAAATGGAAGAACCCCAAGAACCTGTAGATCCACCCCAAGAGAAGAATCCTTACAAAAGGAAACTTGCATGGGTACGAGAGTCTATCGAAGATGTAGAAAGATAAGGGGCTCTAGAAGAAATGCACAGAGAAAGGAAGAGAACTAGGTCTTACTCTGGCTATGTAACCCTATTATGTGACATCATTGATAAAGAACCTTCCAACTATGATGAAGTAGCAGAAAACAAAGAATGGAAGGATTCTATGATCAAGGAGTACCAGTCGATCATGACAAATGATGTATGGGATGTTGTCACAAGACCAGAGGGGAAGTCTGTTGTGACTTCCAAGTGGATCTACAAGATCAAGCATGCTGCAGATGGCAGCATAGAGAAATATAAAGAAATATTTGTGGCATGTGGCTTCTCCCAGAAGGAAGGGATAGATTATGAAGAAACTTTTGCACCTATAGCTAGATACACTTCCATAAGATCAGTAATTTGTATTGCTGCAGTGATGAAATGGAAGATACACTAGATGGATGTCAAGACCTTGTTCTTGAATGGTGTATTGGAAGAGGAAGTGTATGTGGAGTAGCCACTCAATTTTTAGACACATGACAGGGAGACTCATGTGTGCAAATTGAAGAAGACCCTGTACAGTTTGTAACAGGCACCCAAGACATGGTATGGTAGAATTGACAGCTTCCTGACTGGCTTAGGCTTTACCAAGAGTAAAGCGGATTCCAACATTTACTACAAGGTTGAGGAACAGAACCATGTGATACTCCTACTATATGTAGATGACCTGTTTGTAATAGGTGAGGATGGGTTGCTTGTTGAGAAGAAGAGGAATCTTTCTGTCGTGTTCAAGATGAAAGACTTGGGTATGATGCATTACTTTCTAAGCATGGAAGTGTGGAAGAATGTGGATGGAATATCCCTAGGACAAGGGAAGTATGCAATAGAGATTCTGAAGAGGTTCTGGATGATATACTACAAGGCCATGACCACACCTATGGCATCGAACCTGAAGATATTAAGTGATGCTTCATTAGAATCGGTTGATGCTATGATGTATCGTTAGATGATTTGTTCCTTGATGTACCTAAAGAATACGAGACTGTAATTTTTAAACCTGTGCAGAGAAGCAAATCATATATATTCTTTTAAGCAAAATAGAGATCACAACACATCAGTCACACATAAACATAGAGATTTACCCTGGAAACCCTTAACCGGGAAAACTAGAAAGCCTTGGAGCCACACCTGCTATTTTCTCTTCATTACATTATGAAATCCTCATAATACAAAATATAGGTATTCCGCAACATCCAAATACCCTAATCCGTTAACCCGGATTAGAAAACGACTCCAATCCCTTAACCGGGATTAAGTTACATATTTTTAGACAAATTCTAAAAATAGCCACAAATAGCTATAAATAGCCATGAAATCTATAAATAGCCAAAAAAATATGCTCGCTACGCTCACATCGAAACGGCCTAACGGCCATTTCCGTCGAAGGTGCCTTTGGGATCACTGAACTGCAGCGCTGACATGCGCACCTCCCCTCCATACGCACATGCAAAGAATATATCATATACCCAACAGAGACCAGATATTTGCTTTGTTGTGAACACATTGAGCTAGTTCGTGACAGATCCGAGACATGTTCACCTAATTGCTGCAAAGCATATTCTGAGATACCAGAAAGGTACAGTTGATTATGGGCTCAAGTATGAGGCGAATCAGAAGATTAATGTGGAGGGTTATGTGGATTTGGATTGGGCAAGAAATGTCATTGATAGGAAGAGCACTTCGAGGTGCTACTTCAGTATGGGATCAGGTGTGATCTCTTGGTTTAGCAAGAAGCAGTCCTACGTGGCACTGAGTACAGTCGAAGCAGAGTATGTCACAGCTTGTTTGGATATTTGTGAGGAAGTGTGGTTGAGGAGGCTATTATCTAATTTTTTTGATCTCCACTTGGATGGTACTTGTATAATTGTGACAACCAAAGTTGTGTGAAGTTGTTGGAGAACCTGTTGTTGAATGACAAGTCGAAGGATATCGAGATAAAATATCACTATATTAGGGATATGGTGCATAGAGGAGCATTGAAGCTCCAGTATGTTGTGATAGATGAGCATATAGCTGATGTGTTGACCAAGCCATTATCCAGAGTGAAGTTTGAGTACTTCAGGGAGAAGCTTGGTGTTCTCTAGATCGAGGTTACTTCCAAGAGGAAGTGATGAGTCTGTGTGCATTTCTAACATGGTGGTAGGATTGGTTCGTCCCATGTTCAGATGTAAGTGCTGAGCCTTTCCCCAGATTGTAGTAGGTGTGTCCTACCATGCCGACGGATGTAAGTGCAAAGCCTTTCTTTGGATGGTAGTAGGTGTGTCCTACCATGCCAATGGATGTAAGTGTTGGGGCCTTTCCCTAGATGGTAGTAGGTGTGTCCTACCATGCTTGTGGATCTAATTCTTGCGGCATTTCCCCGGACGGTAGTAGGTGTGTCCTACCATGCCAATGGATGTAAGTGTTGGGGCCTTTCCCTGGATGGTAGTAGGTGCGTCCTACCATGCCAGTGGATGTAAGTGTAGGGGTCTTTCCCTAGATGGTTGTAGGTGTGTCCTATCATGCTGGTGTATGTAAGTGATGGAGCCTTTCCCATATGGTACTAGGTGTATCCTACAATGCCAGTGGATATAAGTGTTGGAGACTTTCCCGGATGGTAATAGGTGTGTCCTACCATGACGATGATATAAGCACTGAAGAAGAAGACCTACATGGAGGCTAGGACTACAACCAGCATGAAAAAGGGCTATCTCTATAGAACTTCCTATGATGAGTAGAGTTGAGAGATAGCACCATTTGCTCGAGATAGCGGGAGCAGCGGGAGTAGTGATATTGGTGATGATCCAATCTGATGATGATCCAGCTTTGATGATGATCCTATGATGAATACTTGTGTTGATGAACTCTGTCAAGAGAATACCTTCCTAGTTAATAGGGAGTGTTGATGTATTTGTAACTTCAAAATGTATTCACTTGTATATATTATGTATTGTATTTCATTGTACCCCGATGTTCCTATCAGGAGAATCATTAATGTAATCAAGTCATGTAAAGTCATAAAGGTTAACCCTCCTTTGTTGATCGGGGGGGAAATTCCCCACAGTTGAGGGGCACTAGGGTTATTAGAATCTCCTAGTGAATTCAGCCCTGGTAAGTAATTGTCAAGTAGGAAACTAGTATAGATAGAGAGTGAGCCTCTCTATTTGCAACACACACTCACTCTACTATAGTGCATGAGTGAGAGAATAGAATCTCGCACAAGTGAGAGAGAGAATAGTTGTTGGAGATCATCTTTCTGTCTTTGGGTTTTACTTTTTCCATTGGTGCTCATTCTATCTCTGAGGAAGTTGCGGGGTTTTCCCCTTTATGGTTTCCCCGAGGAAAACTCTTTGTGTCTCTTGTCTCTTATGATTATTGATGTGCATGTTATTCTCTTAGATAAGATCCTAGATCATATTGATTAAATGATAAAAATTTAACATAATCTTGGACTATACTGGGATAATATTTTTGTTTTCTTTTCAGAAGTAAGAGAAGTCCTTCGACTATCTCTACTGGAATGCAAATAAATTTGTTAAAAACCTTGTGAGGGATTTTGTTTGTAAAAACACAGTTGTAATTTGATTTGCAATTCATCATTTTGAGATACTGTAATGTCATCGTGAGGTCATTCACCTGTTGCATTCGCTTTTGGAAGAGATTTTGGGCCATAGAGCCACTTGTCTATAAGTTATTATTGTTTATCTTTGATGGAAAAGGTTATGGAATGTAGCTGGTGAGGATTTTATATTTACAGTCTTTAAATGTTATTTTGATTTTACAAAGTCGATTTCCTTAAAACGACAGTCAGTAAGTCATGGAACCTTGGGGAAAAACGTAAAAAAGATAGGTAAAATATTTTTCTTAGGTTATGAGGCCTCTACATTGTCATTCTTGTTTGTTAAAGAAAAGGATCGTAAGGCCTCTATCAACGATAACTACTATTAAATATTTTCCAGTAATGGTTTTGGTAGTTTTGGAAAGACTCGTGAGGGTTTTCACGTTTTCAGTTTTGAATCTTATCCTAAATTTATAGTTTGTATTTATAGAAGAAAATAATGTGGCCATGAGGCCTTTACCCTACCATATTTGGTTTATAAAAATTTCATAAGGCCATCACTCTGTTTTGACTAAGACCATATGCTTTCTATTTGTAAATATTTAGGTTGTTAATATACAATTTTATGGTGGAAAGAACTAAGTTCTAAGGATGTCATGTTTTTGTTCTGTGAATGATATCATTACATATGATAATGCCAAAATGGTTTACATCCTAGCATTGCATCCTGTCAATAATCTCGATTTGGTATTTAAGAATTTATGTTTTTACAAGAATTTGTCCATGTCGCCTTAATAAGAAAGATTCCAGTAGTGAGATCTGAAACCTATCTTAGATACTAATTTGATTTAAATTTTTTCTTATCTATTGTATCTAGGGTTTGTATCTAAAGAAAATGGTTTATTTAAATATTTTTGTCTAAATTTAAAAATTTAATGTTGTAAGGCTTTAACCTGAACATATATATAAAGGTGTATACTATGTTTATTTTCTATTACAGGCTTCAACCGTGGGTATGTTTAACATAAGCATTGTTTTTCGTTTAAAATAAGAAATTATATAGATATCTTATAAAACTCCTTGCAAGTTTTATCCTCATTAGGATTTATCAGTTATATATATATATTTACTTATATGTCTTAGCAAGTAGATATATATATTTTGTAGTAACCTTTGCAATAGGTTTCTCTTGTAGGTTTTTTCAGCAAAAACAAGGGATTGAGATAACTGAGATATAGTACTATGATTAATATAACCAGATAAGGAAAAAGCATCATTAAGATAAACTAATCTAACATAGATACTTAGATTAGTAAAATCCTTAAACTTTCATTTTGACTAAACAAATTGCAGTTCTCTCTTTATAAAATAATAGAACTCACTTCCAAATAGAAGTACAGATCATAGATAATAACCACAAGCTATTATTAAACTAGGCATCTACTTAGCATTCATATAAATAAGGATACAACCATATAATTAAATCACAATTATATAACAACAATTAGAACCTAGATAATTTTGCAGAAGGGGACAAACACCCAAAGGAGACTGTTCCACCCAACCTTCTCCTTAAGTAGCCAAAATTTCTTTCTTAAGACCCCCGAGCCTGTTCACTGAACCACTAGGATGAATATCACTGTGTAATAGCCCACACAAAAAATTGTTATAACTCAGCACCTAGTAGCAGACTTAACTCAGCAATTCCACTTTAGTTATCCCCTCATCAAATTACTTGTGTGCATGACTTTTTTAGTTTACAGCAATCACAAGGTACATTCACTTGAAATACAATGAGTGGTGATCCTCCTCCTCAATTTGATGGTATTTATAAGATTTTCTAGGTCTTTGGGTCAGTTTTGAAATTAAATGAGCCACCGGCTCAGTTCCCCCTCTCAGGGAACATGACCACAATTTTAGGGATTATGCTTCCCGCAATAGCTAGAAAGTGAAATGCTAGTGCTACGAATTTTCAACCAGCCTTCTACAACTTCTCATTCTTCCTAGTGGGTCAGTGAACACTCATTTAACAATCTCCCTTGAATAGGCGTCTCTTCTATTTAATTATTAAATAAATAATTCTTCAATTACAGTCATCCTTGACCAACTTGATTGTAAGAAATTGACAATAATTTTAACATAATGTTTTCTGAAATAAATAATAAATATTTATTTTTCAGTTCTAGGTGTGTTACAAACACCCCCCCTTAAGTGCAACATCGTCCTCGATGTTGCTTAAGTTTATTCTGATTCTTCTCAAAAATTAGCTCGATATGCCACCCGCATATCACTCTCCAATTCTATGGTTGCTTCATCTAGACTGAGGTGTTTCCATTGCACCTTTACTTGTCCAATGGTGCAATTCCAGAGAAAAATATCTCTCTTGTCGAAAATACAGCCCAGTTCCACCAGAAAATCTCCTTCTAGTTCTACCTGAATCACATTCCAGTCAATCACATGAGTATCATTATGTACATACTTTTTCAAAATAGAAATATGAAAGACATTATGTGTTCTAAGATTAGGTGGACAAGCTAACTGATATAACATTAGCCCCACTCTTGCTAATATTTCATACTTTCTGCAATACATGGGTGCTAATTTAGCACAACTCCCGAATTTAAAGGAGCTCTTTTTGGGATTAACCTTAACAAAAAAATGCTCACCTACTTGGAATTCTTTCGAAGTTATTTTAAGGACGGCATGACTCTTTTGTTTGTCTTGAGCAGTTTTCAAATTGCTTTGTACCTGTTTCACTGTTAGTTCCAATTCTTTTAATAATTCAAGTCCTAAGATCAATATATCAACTGGATTACTCCATGTAATAGGAGTGTTACATTTTCTATGATATAATATTTCAAAAGGACTAAGCTTTGCTAAAGTTTGATAATGATTATTATATGCAAATTCAACTAAGTGCAAATAATCTTCTCACTTCTTGGGATAGTTTCTAACATACATTCGTAACATATCTTCTAGTACTTGATTGACTCTTTATGTTTGTCCATCTATTTGCAGATGATAAGTAGTACTGAAATTTAATTTCGTATCTATTCCTGTAAATAAATATTTCCAAAAATTACCAGTAAAATTAGGATCTCTGTCGAAAATTATTACCTTCGGAATTCCATGCAAACGAAAGATTTCCTTCATAAATATGTCAGCAATGTTGGCAGCTTTATGAGTTGTTTTAAAAGGTATAAAGTGTGTTTCCTTACTTAGTTTGTCCACAACTACCATTATTTAATCAGTTTGTTTCTGATTTTTAGGTAAACCAGTTATAAAATCAAGACTAATGACTTCCCACTTCCAATTTGGAATTGGTAATGGTTGTAAAAGACCTGCTGGGTATTGATGTTTAGCTTTAACTTGTTGACATTCTATACACCTAGCTAAAAATTCAGCAACTTCATTTTTCATACTAGGCCATAAATACTCTTTTCTCAATATTGTTATCATCTTTTGATACCCTAAATGTCAAGAATAAGGACTTTTGTGTTCTTCATTCAAAATCAGTAGTTGAACTTCCGATATATTAGGCACATAAAGTCTGTCTTTTTCATTTAAACTATAGTCCATGTTATATTTTC
Source organism: Pseudotsuga menziesii (assembly GCA_001517045.1). Lineage (NCBI taxonomy): Eukaryota > Viridiplantae > Streptophyta > Pinopsida > Pinales > Pinaceae > Pseudotsuga > Pseudotsuga menziesii. The sequence goes on from LPNX011008228.1 coordinate 53,234, forward strand.
ATATACATTGTGAGTTAATTTTTCTTTTAAACTCTGGTATTATGTGTCCAGTTTTATTCCTTCTTCCATTTTATCCTCTAATTCAGTTTTATAACTGTTAATGGTAGCTACAAAACTTGGTACTGCATTTCTTCTTAAGGCATCCACCACTTTATTTTCTTTCCCTTTAATGTGTTTGATTTCAAAATCATATACACTAAGGAAAGCTAACCATCTAGCTTTCCTTGTGTTTAGATTTTATTGATCAAACGAATATTTTAGGCTTATGTTATCAGACATTAGCAAAAACCGTTTACCTATTAGATGATGGTGCCACATTATCAAAGCATGGATTATGGTAGCTAGCTCTAGGTCATAAGTTGTGTAATTATTTTTCTGTGTTTTTAAATTCCTCGATTCATATGCAATTACATGACCTTCTTGTGTCAGAAATCCACCCAAACCTTCGTTGCATGCATCAGTGCATACAGAAAAATATTTGTCTAGATCTGTTATTTTTAGAATGTGTGCAATGGTTAATACTCATTTTAATTTATTAATACTTTCTTCGCATTTTTTATCCCAGACAAATCTCTTTCCCTTTTTCTGTAATGATGTTATAAGATTTGCAATTTTCAAAAATCCTTCTATAATTTTTATGTAATAACCTGTTATTCCCATAAAAGATCGTATATCAGTTATGTCCTTGGGAACAAGCCAATCAATTATTGCTTTTATCTTATCCGGGTCTACCAATGTTCCTTCTTCAGATATCACGTGCCTTAGATATTGTATCTTATCTTTATAAAATTCGCATTACTGAACTTATCATATAGTTGATGTTCTCTTAAAACTTGTAGTATTATCTATAAGTGTTCGTCGTGTTCTTCTTTCATTTTATAATAAATTAATCTGTCATTTATAAAGACGACTACAAGTTTGTCTAAGTATTTACTTAGGAAACTGTTCATTAAGCACATGAAAATTGTTGAAGCGTTTTTTATTCCAAAGGGCATAACCACAAAATCATAGTGTCCATATCTAGTTCTGAAAGAAGTCTTAAAGATATCTTCGTCTTTAATTATGACTTGATGATATCCATATCTCAATTTTATTTTGAAAATATCGTCGCTTCGCGTATCTAATTAAACAAATCATCGATGCAGGGCAGAGGATACCTATTTTTAATTGTCATTTTATTCAGTTGACGGTAGTCTATACATAGACGTAATGTACCGCCTTTCTTGTTAACAAAAAGGACATGTGCTCCCCAAGGGGACACACTCGGTTTTACATAGTTTTTGTCTATTAATTCTTGCAATTGTAATTTTAATTCGCTAAGTTCTAAAATATTCATTCGATAAGGAGCCTTTGAATTAGGTACATCTCCTGGTACTAATTTGATTGTAAAATCCATATCTCTCTTTAGAGGTAGTCCTGGAATTTCTTCCGGGAAAACATCATAGAAATCATGTAGGATTGGAATATCATCGAAACTTGGATTATATTTTTTATAAATTTGTTCATTATTTATTATGTGTACAACAAATACTTTACAGCATTTCCTTACAGCATTTTTCATCTGTAAGGCTGAGATTTGTCTAACAAAATTTTTCCTAGGTATTCCTGTGACTGTAATCCTTTCTCCTTTATCATTTAAACAAGTAAAAGTTTTCTAAATGCATTTTAAAATTACTTGATGTATTTCCAACCAATCCATACCTGTTAAGACATCATAATAACATAATGGTAACACATTTAGCTTGACTTGAGTTTCAAACTGACTCATAAGCAAATTATAGTTTTTAACATAATTAACTACTTTCCTTTTAGTTCATGTTGCTAACTAGACTAGCCAATATTTTTCAAACTTTTTCAAACTAGAACCTGGATCAATAAGAATGGAAACAGACTAGTTTTGTATCGTACCTTGCACATCCATCATGGAGGTATGATGATCCGCATGTCAATTCTCCAAGGCTGCATTTATTCTGGGCATTTAATTTTCCATATCTCCAATTGTTTCCTCTTCCTGAATCGTATGCACATTGCCGAAGTCCGCTCTTCTATTTGGATAATACTTGGCATAGTGCAGTCCTTGACATTCCCAGCACTTGACAGGTTCCTTTTGTTCATTATTTTTAACAAAATTGTTAGGCATATCCCTTCCTTTTCATGTTGTAGTATTCTGTGGTGCTTTATTTTTAAAATATGCTTTTTGATAGTTATTCTTGGAGAAATTATGAGAATTGTTCCCAAAACTCTTATTTGACTTAAATCCCTTTCTCTTCTGATCAAAATTATTCGTTCTTTTATTCTTCCAGTTAGGTAATTTTTCTCTCCTTTCACTATGTTCATAACAAACTCTCAACCTTTCTCATAGCCTCTTCAAGGGTTTTTGCGTTATCGAACTATATTTTGTCCTTGAAGCCAATGGGAAGATAACTTAAAAATCTTTGTATTTTTAGGTTTTTCATTAATTATGTATGGTACATATCTTAACAGACTTGGAAATTTGCTACTTAATTATTTCATTGACATTGAAACCAATTTTAATTCATAGAATTCCTTATCTCTTTCCTCGTAGTATTGTTTAGATACAAACTTCCTTTTAAAATACTTTTAAAAAACTCTCCAGGTTAAATACTTTTAAAATACTTTTACTCTTTTTATGTCTTGCCACTAGATGTCAGCTTTTTCGGTTAAGTCGTAGATGGACATCCAAGATTTTAGTCTGTCAGAATAGTTATAAATCTGGAAATATTTCTTCATTCCTGACAACCAAGCCTCGTCTACTTCACATTTTTCTACTTCTCCATTAAACATGGGAGGCTTTATTTCTTTAAATTCCCCAGAAATTTCTTCATAAGGTTTATAATTCCTTCTCTTAGGTTTATGGTATCTTTCACTACTTTCACTTGTATAATTATACCTTCCCCTATGCGACCTTGCTTTAACCTCTAAAGAAGATTCACTGTCAGAATATATTGCTTTATTTCCTTTATGTTTGTAGGATACTATTTCAGAATCAGTTTCATAAACATTTCTTTTATCTTTTCCTCTGTTATGTATTTTGTCTAATAACATCCGATTCAGTTCCAGAATTCTTTCAATGTCCATTTATACAGTTTGTAGCTCATCTTTTAACTATTTAACTGTTTTTAGTAACTTTGAAGGTCGGTTATTCAATTCTACATAAATGTTGTCTAGATTATTGTGCTGAGATCCACTTTTAGCCAATGCTTCAACACCTTCCATTTTCCTTCAAAACAAATTGTATATTCTTGTATATAAATAAATGTAAAATATGATCAATATAAATGTTTCTTGTTTGCATGTGAGTGAGCCAATCAGTACTAGTGTTTTGAAATTCACTCTGATGCCACATGTAACATCCTTAAATTTCATAAAAAAAAATATTTACTATATGTAACTTTCAAGAATTCCTAGGAATAAATCCAAGAGATGTTAAGCTTTGCTCTTTCTCTGTTGTGATGATTATCAAAATGTCTTTAATTGAACTGTAAGACAAATGTGATTATTTTTTAGTGTTTTTCAACAACATGCCTAATTTTACGAAATTATGTTAATACAACATCATGCATTCTGGTTCATATTGATTTAAGGTTATAACTACTTTTGCATCTTTGTTGGTTACGCTGTCGTAAAATTGTTTTCGTTCCTTCAGCTTTTGTCCTACCTAAGAGTTGTTAAAGGAAAAGGTCATAGTCTTACTTAGCCTTTAAGGCTAATGCATGACCCTTCATTTTCCTTTGTGTAGGTGAACAATATTAAGCTTAAAGTTTCTTGCTTAAGGGAAACACTCCTAAACTACAAGGTATCCAACACCTAGGTGAAAGGATGGGACACTAAGGATTTGGAAAACAACTATACTATAATCATATTCTATATTGAACTCCAAAACTATAGTTACCCTACTTTTACTATATGTTAAGATATGATCCAAAATACCATCTTGGAGAAACTATGCCAAAGAACTTAGCCTTTAAACGATACAACGGTTGAATTAAACTTGGAAAAGAAAGATATGATAACGATATGCAAAGGACGTGTATTAAATTGGTTCACACACAAACCGTATGGTAATACTGGAAACTCCAATTGGTGGCCATTATGCACAGTGCAAAACCCTAGGGGTTTAATGCACCTTGTTGTTTAATTCACTACGTGGACACAATGGTGGACAAACCAAATCCTTCGGCCTCAACACCCTTCCTCTCTTCCTGTTTACTTGATGTCTTCTCCTTGTGTAGCTTTGGTTATGATTCTGAGACTTCCGAGACAGGTATCTTCTCCTTCTGTAACTCGTAAAGATCAATTTTTATTCTCTACATCGTTTCTTTATATATATATCACTTTTTTGACCCCTTATTTTTTGTATGTGTAGGAGGAAACTCAAAACGTTCGCTACCACACAAGTGGAACAAAGTGTTGAAGGGTTTGTGGCTCGGGTAAGACTAGTACCCTCACCTTTACGGCTCTATGGTTTGGATTGTTCTTTCTTTTCAAGGCATAGTCTGGATGCCTAACTCTGTGTTGGATTTCGATTGAAGTGATGAGTTGCTTGGTAGTCGTGAGGCATTTTCTTAATCTTGGATTATACTGGCATAGTATTTTTGTTTTCTTTTCAGAAGTAAGAGCAGTCCTTGGACTCTCTCTATTGGAATGTAAATAAATTTGTTAAAAACCCTGTGAGGGATTTTGTTTGTAAAAACACAGTTGTAATTTGATTTATAGTCTGTCGTTTTGTGATACTGTAATGTGGTCATGTGGACATTCACCTGTTGCATTCGTTTTTGGAAGGAATTTTGGGCCATAGAGCCACTTATTTATAATTTATTACCGTTTATCTTTGATGGAAAAGGTTATGGAATGTATCCCACGAGGATTTTATATATATAGTCTTTAAATGTTATTTTGATTTTACAAAGTCGATTTCCTTAAAACAACAGCCAGTAGGTCATGGAACCTTGGGGAAAAACGTATAAAAGATAGGTAAAATATTTTTCTTAGATAATGAGGCCTCTACATGGTCATTCTTGTTTGTTAAAGAAAAGGGTCGTAAGGCCTCTGTCAACGATAACTACTGTTAATTAGTCCAACTGTATTTTATAAAGAATATCATAACTATTATAATATTATTAGGTAATTTTATGTGTTTATCTTGTTCTATGGGATATGTATGTAGCAACCTTTATTTTAATTCATAGTAGCAATATTTAAATACGAATATGAATCTTATTTGATACATAAATAATATGTAAAGAATAAATATAGTAATTATCTCTTAAATTTATCTTCGATATATTGGTTTTGGTTTAAGTTCTTTGGTAAGTTCAAAATTTAAAGAAACATTTATTCTTTACTCTAATTTTAAAATTTTGAGCCACAAGCATATTATATATAAAAAAAAAGAGTATATGGGTTCATGACTTCAATGCACTCATAATGTTGATAAAATAATGATTATTACTTCAACACATTTAAAATATTACATAGAATAGTAGACGCAAATTTATTTGAAAAATCATTTTTGTTCATGTCATTTGGTTTTAAATTTATTTATATGAAAAAACATAAACATTGAAAATTGATAAATATAGGCATTATCGCATGATGGTGACCTTATAAAAAGTATGAGAATTAAAGTATTATTCTATTTCTGCTTTTATATTAATAATAATGGATAATTAAATTGTTAAAAGTTAAATTATAAACATTAACTCTCCTCAATAAAATTTTACTTTTATCTTGACAAAATTAAATTTTCTTAACTTTTACAAGTTTAAAATCATAAATTTATTTAAAAATCAATGCTATGTCGAATATTCACTAAATTTCAAATTTCATGTTCATTTCTATACATAGCTTAATATTGTTACTACTTTAAATGTAAAAAAGGACACGTAATTTTTATCTTTATCCACTTGAGTTGTTTTAATTCTCCAACTTTGGTCACTCTTTATAAATTGCCTTGCTCTGCACTGCCCTGAATGCATGTGGTTATTTAAAAGTGTCCTATTTTTAACTTTTGAATATTATGATTTTTAACTGAACATCATCAAAAGGATCACTTAAAAAGGCACTATCAAAGGACATGCATTTTAACAAAATATTTTGCTAACAAGAAAATAGAAATAGAAATTCAAAACGTTAAATAAAATAATATAACATATAAAGCTGCAACCAAATTCCAAAAGTAGTTGGATGTATGAGTAGTTAAAAATTTAAAAGAACCATGGACATTGAAAATAAATTGTTTCATGTATAGTGAGAAAATTATGATATGGAATTTTCATATATTGGTTTGTAGAACGCTCTTATTTTTTTAGCCTTATAATCATTAAGTTTTAATAATTGCATTTTTTTAGATTAAGTTTATTTAGATATAAATTTATTCTAGCTAATTTGGAATAAGAACATTTAGCTTGATATTTAAAGGACAACTATCATACCAATTATATGATTGGTTGTCTTTTAATAATTTATCTTAGATTTGGGATGTGTGTGAGAAAGAGAGAGAGCTAGATCTTTCTCCGAGTGAGTTTAGTAGAGTTTTAGTTGTCAATTCTTTTTTTAACTATTTTTTCTTTATGAATAAAATCATGTAATTTAGGAAACTTCTTCAACATGGTATTAGTGTTATAGTAAATGGTAATTACGTTATAATCTATTTTAAAGTGTAGGTTGGCATACTTTATCAATATCATAGTGAGTTTTTTTGGAGTGAATTGTGTTAAAAAATGAAATATTCCCTATGTTTTGAGTGGACACTCCATCCATGATCATAGGATAGGATAGCTCTTGAACATTGAGATACAGTAGAGAAGAAATGCACCATTTAAGAATTTAAAGGGTAAGGAATGATAAGATATTCATTTGAAACATTTAATACAAATAATTTGAAATAATTAAATAAAGGACTAAGAGGACTAGATAAAACATAACTAAGTTAACATGATTAAAAATAAATAAAATAAGAATAAGAATAACATAAGAAAATGTGTTTTAAGACAAGGAGACCAGGTCAAGAAATCAAGAAACAAATTGAAAATAAACACAATTGAAGGAGAGCAGTAAAATAAAGTAAAATTATATTAAATAAGGGAGACAAAGAAGAGGAAACTTATTGACAGAGTTTGTAAATTGATTGCTTCTGAGAGCGGCTTAATTTGTAATTGTCCTCATGGTTAAAACTATTAAGGAGTTTTTGAATTTCAAGGGCTTCTCTAACAATGTGATTGATGTAAATAGGTGTAGAAGCAATCATCTTGGTTTGGTACAAACAAATTAAATGTTTAGAGTTATGTGAATGCTCAACAATAGTAGATTTAGAAATCTAGTTTTGAAAAGTGTCTTCAATATGTTCTTTAAGGGAAATTTGGATGGATCGATTTGTTTTGTTTATGTAGGATTTTCCACAAGAACAAAGGATTTGGTAAACTCCTTGTGAAATCAAGGGGTTAAAATTATCTTTAATGCAAATGAATAATTTATTGAGGGTTATATGAGGTTTAAAATTAGTTTTTTTATGTTCTTGTTACCTAGGATCTTATATAAATAGTTAATGGTTCCTTGAATGTAATTATGAGATATATGGGTCAGGGACTAAGAAATGGGTTTTGTGTTCTTGTTTTTGGGGTTGAGGAATGATCAGAAGGCTCTATTGACCCGGGGGAGAGAGAGAGAGAGAGAGATAGAGAGAGAGAGAGAGAGAGTAACTATTTGATTGAAGGGACTACAAAATAACTTCAATCAAATGGTTACTCTCTCTCCCATATTGACAAATCCTCCAAGCATTTTTCATCCCCCAAACCAAGATCCTAAAATCCACTTCTTAGTCCCTAGGCCATATCTCTCTTCCTTACGTTGAAGGTATCATTGATTATTTATCTAAAATCCTAGCTAAAAAGAACATAAAAACTCTTTTCAGACCTCATTAAACCCTTAAGCAATAATTTAGGATAACTAAAAAATAAGTATGGCCCTTGATCTCTCAAGGACATTTACAAATCCTTTGTTCTTGTGGAAAATATACATAAGCTAAATAGGTCAATCCATCCAAACTTGCCACAAAGAACATATTGCAGACACTTTTCATAACGGTATTTCTAAATAGGTGATTGCTAAGCATTGACATAGCTCTAAACATTTGATTTTTTTTCTACCAAACTAAGCTTATTCCTTCTACACCTCTTTACACAAATCACATTATTAGAGAAGCCATCGAAATTGAAAAAGATGCTAACATTTTTAATGTTGAGAACATTTACAAATTAAGCCACTCTTGGAAGCCGTTAATTGACAAACTCTATTAATAAGTTTCCTCTTCTTTGTCTCCCTTATTTTATCTCCTTTTACTCTAGTTTACTCCTCTCCTTCAATTGTATTTAATTTCAATTTGTTTCCTAATTTTTGGACCCTAGTCTTCTCAACTTATAATAAATTTTATTTTGTTATTAATTTTTTTGATTTGATTAATTTATTAATCATTTTAACTTAATTATTGTTGACTTAGTCCTCTCAATCCTTTATTTAATAATTTTAAAATTAGTTTTATTCAAAGTTTCAAATGACTATGTTATTATTCCTTACGCTATAAATTCCTAAATTGTTCATCTCTTCTCTAAATTTCATTGTCGTTCAAGAGTTATCCCCTAATGATGGGTGGAGTCTCCACTCAAAACGTAAGGAATTTTTATATTTTTAACATAGTTGACTCCATAAGAACTCACCGTAATGTTGTAATTTAGTTAGTTAGGAAAAATTCATTTCATAATAGTAGAAAGTCTCTAAATCAAGTCGTCAATTTTCATATATAATATTCATTTCATTGTTGATTTGAATCATGGATTTATTTCAACTATTTATAGTTCTAGATTTGCAATCTATTATATTGAAATGGGTATCTATGGTTTATAAATATCAAGATCAAAGAATATATGTTATAAATCCTTTTTTTAATCTTAATATACTACTATTTTCAATTTGTTAGAGGGATAAAATTGCAAAATTATGTCGAAACTTCTTATGAATATGTCCATTTAAATTTAAAGAAAAATATTTTTTAATATATCTCCAACCATTATTTTATTAGCCATGGGTTGAATCCCCACAATTGTCCCTATATTAAGAGAATTCACAAATATCATGCACTAGAGAGTTTTGATCAAAGTCATGACCTTACATGTCATCTTCTTGTGAAGCTTAGATATGATATTCTCAATCTCTCTGACGACGTGTTTCATGCCAGCATCATAGCCCTAGAACTTTGATGCTTGTTTGTTGGTAAGATTGAGTATTTATTATATACATGTATAGATCATGTATAATCTAGATAAGATGGATCAAAAAAATACAAAGATGAGTTTAGTTGTATGGAATTATGTTCATATCAACATTGCCATCTCAATCTTTTTAGTGGTTTTCTAGAAAAGGGAACAAGACTTGGTTGATTATCATAAAAATGTCTCTATAAGGTTTTTCTTTAGAATTTGAATTGCATCCATGTACTTACAATTTCCTAGAACTATTTGTGGAGAATGGAAACACTCAAATAATTGTGAGCGTTGATAAGAAAAAAAACTAAGGTTTTGGAGGAATTGCAGAGGCATAGAGAGGATATTCAAATTCTGTTACTTGATCCATGTTGATATCATCCCTTTTGTGGTAACCTTGTATTTATATAGCATTCCAATGTAATTATGAGTTATTGACATGGAATTAGGGCTTTGCTTTTTTTGTGTGTGTATAAAGGTAGTAGTCATAAATATTGCATATGCATATTATCATCATCAATACCCTTTTTCATTGTGAATGAAAATTTGATTATTATTCCCTTCCCCACTTGGACTATAGTTTTAAATAAAGCATCCTCAGTGGTATTAGTTTGTATACAAACTTTTCGCTATACTAATATTTTTTTAAACATTATTAATTTAAATTTTTAAATACAAAAAGAATTTTCTATTTTTCAAATTTTGCTTTTTGTTTTTTTGATTGGATTAACCTTAGTGATTTTTGTCTAAATATCCCTATTGTGTGAACATATTTTTCAGAAAAAATAAATCAATTTAAAAATAAAATAATTAAGAATAAATATACCTCATCCACTTTCTCTGCAATGATTATATTTCAATTTTACATTAATTTTCCATTGACGTGTGAGATTTGAATACAAAAATAATCATTTCCTTTTCAGTTTTAAAATAATTTACATTCATCATGTAATATTCGAATACAAAATCATACAAAAACCATATCACATTACTTATGTTGGGGAACCTCTTTACCTTGAACCACATAACACAAAATAAAACATTAGGAGGGAACGATATTCCAAGAAGAGAGCCGGTGTATAAAGACACCGTTACAACACTTAAGAAAAACATATTATAATAAAAACATCACAATTCATACTTAATTATTCACAAATAAATAGTAACACAACCCATAGGGTTGTTCTTTTATATTCTCAAGATCTAACAAACTCCCATCAAGTGAGGAAGATCTGGTCCAAAAATAGGGGTTGTCTCCATCTAAGCATTTCCATAAAATTGTCAACATCCCATAGTTCAATTGGTTGTTGTAGTTGAGACAACCATGGTCTATTTTACTATTAAGTTGAGCCTTAAACTCTCCTATTCAATCCACTAGTCAACTTTTTTGCTGCTGGACCATTGTTTATCAACTAACTGACTCGAGAGGATCCAAGAATGTGATAAACCTTCATAACCTTAAGTTCTAATACCCCCCCTCATCAACACAATGCTCTTTATATTTAGGATATTTAATTACATTCTCTTAACATCCCCCCATAATTCTAGCTTCCTAAATCTTAACCATAGCCCGAAGTTTCACAATCTTATCATCTGGTAAATGATTCATAGATATATCAACAATCTGATCACCTTCATGCAATAAGAAAGTGAGACAATAATTTTCCTACACCAACGATATCAAGTAATGAAAATGAACTTCAACATGATTCATTTTGCTATGAGCAACATGATTATCAAAATCTTGTATGTACTTTGATTATCACAATGAATAATGGCCAAGGCCTAAATAGGAAAAAACATATCTTTTATAAGATAATGAATCCAAACTGCCTCTATACCTGCATTGAAAGTGACACAGTACTTTTCTTCTATAATCAAAATAGAGACTACCTTATGTTTCTTACATGAAAATACCATAGTTCCAGAACTCAGTCGAAACACATATCCAGAAGTGGACTTATGGTAATCAATGTCACCTCTCAAGTCGAAATCAGTAAAGTTGACTGGTGGTTATGTAGTGTGACAATACTCAATACCATACTGATAAGTTCCTTTGATATATAAAACTATTCTCTTTGCAAATATATATTGTATTTCTTGAGGATCCTACATGAAATGGGATACCACACTAACAACAAAGGAGAGATGTGGTAGACTGTGAGTTAAGTAATAAGACTACCAACCAACTTTCAATAAAGATTGGTGGCAACTCGTGGAGAGTCAAAATATTTTGACAACTTCATGCTAGACTTATAACCCTCCATATTGAATTGTTTCAAAATATACAATGAATATTTAGGTTGAGAAATAAAGATACTATCATCCATTTGCAAAATTTGAATTCCCAAAAAGAAATGAAACAAACCAAGGTCAGTCATTTCAAAGTTATCTACAAGTTGTTTTAATTCAAATCCAAAATCATATCGACATCATTTCCAGTTCTGACTAAATCATCAAAATATAATGCCAAAATCAACATATCATTATGAGCATGCAATAAATAAATGTTGTGATCATGTACACAACATTTGAATCTAGTATTGACAAAGAAATTGTTGAATGTTATCATACCAAGCATGAAGTGCATATTTCAAACCATATGCCGACTTCTTGAGTCGACAAACAAGACTATAATCTATCACAAAACCAAGTAACACATATTTCATTAAATTTGTAATTATTTGGTGGATCTAGAATTTAGAACTTCCTCTAGATTGAGTTCTTTCAAAATGAGGAAAATCATAGCCTTTGAATCCTGACATAATTTCTATTAATATTATTTATAGTTTTTATTAAATGTTAAGTTGATTAAATTATTTTATGACATATTACCAACATTGTATTTGGTATTACAACAATTATAAATATTGTCATAATAATTATTTTTTTCTTTGTTGAGTATGTTGTTTTATTTTTGGAAGTTGACACCACTTATAATCAAAACAAGAAAATATTTTATGATTTTAGAGTATAAGTTTTACCCTTGTAATGATTAAAATAAATTATGAATTAAAATAGCAACATAATTTGTTGTTGTTGTTGTTGGTAGTGGTAGTGTATTAAAAACTAAGTTGATGAATGTTACTTTATGAATAATAGATTAATGTGAGAAATTTCTTACCTATAAATTTATTTAATGATATTGATGTTAGTAAAGCCTCCCTTATTTATTAATATTAATTATTTTAACAATCAAAATCAATTATGAACTAGAATAGCATTAGTGCAGTACAGCTTGTTTTTTTCATATACAAGAGGAAAGGGGAAAAACCAACTGAACTAATTGTTGCAAGTGTTTATTATTTATTTATGAAGTATTTGAACAATGTGTTTAATTGAAAAGAGCATATTTATATTGAAAATATAAATATCTTACAATATTTATATTATCATTAAGATTTTATATCATCTATTAATTTATGTTAGGGAACGAAGGAATCGAACCACCATCGTCCTCCTTGTAATGCAGGTGCTCTTCCATTGAGCTAGCACCCTTTACAACATGAGGGGAGAGGGACTATGTTAACACCTATATTACACATTTTTAATCATCTCTAACATATCAAAATGACGAAAGTCTTAGACTTCGATTCTTTCAAAATGATGAAATTCTTAGACTTTGATTCCTTACATAATTTATATTAATATTATCTATAGTTTGCATTAAATGGTAAGTTGATTAAGTTTATGTAATGACATTAATATTATATATGTAACTTTGATTAAGCAATTGAATTATAATTTAATATGGTAACTAGTACATTGTTGGTATTGAGTTCCTATACTAGTAGAAGGTTGGCATGATTTTAGAATTACCCAAACTATTTAATGACATAATACAAATATGTTTGTTACTATAACAGTTTTAATTCTCGACATAGCAAGTAATATTGTATGTGTTGAGTGTCATGTTGTAATATATTAGTAGGTTGGCAACATTTTACAAGTGACAAGAAAAACTATTATATATTAAGTGTTACTATGCTAAGTTTATTATTTTAATCAATTATACGTTAGGATAGAAATATAATTTATTTTTATTACTATTATTTATATTTTCTAATAAAAGTTAAATTGATCAATGATTATATCACGAAAAATAGATCATAGAATGTTTTTTTACATTTTATTATTAAATTTATTTAATGACATTAATAATCAATGTTTGTTGCTATTATTATCTCAAAATTTCATTTAATTGAAATTATGTTAACTAATGTGTCTAGGTTGAGTTACCATAGTAAGTCTAAGCCTTTTTCGAGTATGATGTTTTATTTTTGGAAGTTCGCACCACTTGATAGTGGACAAGAGAAAATATTTTATGACCACAAGAGAAAATATTTTATGACCTAGAGTAAAATAGGTTTTATCTTAGTAATGACTAAAATAAATTATGAATTAGAATAGAGACATAATTTATTATTATTGGTGGTGGTGGTGGTGTATTAAAAACTAAGTTATGAATGTTGATTTTATGAATAACATATTTATGTGAGAAATTTTACCTATAAATTTATTTACTGATATACTTTGATTATCATTAATATTTATATTTACGTATTAAAACAAAAGTCACCAATATTTGACTAGTGAATTATTAATAATTTGTGTTACAAATTCTCACATAATATAAAGTTATTTAACAACATATTGATATTGTGTTGTGACGATTATTAACTTATGTAGTATTGACATTAAATGTTAATGTTAAGTCTTATATATTAAGTGTTACATTCATAAATCATCTCCACCTAATCTCCTTTTGTTTAGTCAAGCAAATTAATTACAACTTGTACACCATGTTTATTTATCGTGGTCTTCATGCAATCTTCTTTCTTTTGCATCCATGCCCAAACTATGGTATTAATTTCAATAGATCCAAGTCATGTGTCATCAAGGTTTGGTACCCAATATCGTTCTAAAATTTTCCCTTATATTTTCCTGAACTAGGCTTCCATCAATCAACCTTTATATGAAGAGTCTCACTTTCATCATTCTGGAAGATATATGAGGTGGTTTTTTCCATCCAAATCATCTCTCCTTCATCCTCAGTTCATGATCTAACTAAAAACATCTTTCCTTTCTCAAATTCAATAATAGGATTGAATCTTGGATTTAGCTTGTTGCACTTGGGTCCAACATATACCAGTTCATCCGTCACATGATCAAAAGCTTCATCCATAATACTTATATTACATGCAATGCATTACAATCAGCATTAAATCTCACATGGATTAAATTGTCTTTATGATGCAATGTATTTGATGATAATGTCTAACATGGATTAAAGCTAACATGATGTTACTACTAAATGATTGATTTTCTAGATTAATTTATGTGAAATATTTTCAGTCCACAATGAGTTTTTCATGGTTCTCGTAACAAGCAAGGTTGGAGTGTCCACTCAAAAAGTTGCTCTGAAAAACGTTCACACAGTTCAACCCAGAAAATCAATCACAATAATGATGAACTGATAAAACCTGCACACTCAAAATGTTAATCTTGTATTTATTGAGTATAAGTAAATATACTAGTACAAAGTTGGCACCACTTTAAAGTCTACACGAGAAAATATAATTATGAATTTGATTGCAATATAGTAGTACAATTAAATTTGTATCAACTATAATAACGAATAATAGGGAAAACTTACTTCAAACCTTATTGCAAGTGCCTTACATTTATTCACAAAGAAAGTCTATAAGATGGTTTAAGGTGCATTCGCATAAAGTATCATCACATGAATTAACATTGAAGTTGAACCAAAATTTTCATATATGTAGAAAATAACATAAAATTCCTCAAAAGGTAGCTTGAAGCAAGTATTTGATATACTACAAACATTGACAACTTTTTCTTCATGTATATTAATTAGTCATTCAAAAAGCAAAATTACATTCATGAATCATCTCCATCTAATCTCCTTATATTTTCTCAAGCAAATCAAGTACAGCTTCAAGATGAAGATTTCCATCATAATGACAAAGAGAGTTTATGGAGGAAGAGGTTTAAAATAAAGATTTTGATTTTTTGAGCTTCCATTTAAAGATATGAAAGCATCCTTGTACACTCTACATTTTGAGTAAATAGAGTTTTGAAGTAATGCATTTGAAAGTGGGTTTCTTGAACTTCCACTCTCAAAAAGAAAATCACCATACATATCAAGGTGTAGGTCTTCATGGTAAATTGTGATCCCATGTGTACAAATGGTAGGGATAAATGACCAAAACCTCCTGTGTTATGCCCATGTGTTAACATACCTGTCAACAACAAACCCAAGTTTGTTCATGCAACAGATTTTGATTTGACACATAATATTGGAATTGAAATCTTGGTTTTGTCCATTTTATCATGGATAATGCTCAAGTATTCCTATGGATAACACTTTGACATAATTATGTGGGCATAGTAGAAATATCTTCCACACATAACAATCTTGTTATGTTTCTTCAGTTTAGCTCGTGTCTTTTCTTCCAACTCTAGTCGATGTCTTCATCTGTGCTTTCAACATGATACATTCACTACATTTATTGAAGTTAGTGTTCTTTGAGAATGCCACATCTGAAAAATGAGTACCAAATCTTCCTCATTGTTGGTTGTGATATTGATGAAAAATTAAGCCCTTGAAGAGCCTCATTGATCTCTTTTAACAAAGAACTTTGGGTGTACGTTGATGGTAGCAATCTTAAAGGAGCAGACGTTCTATCTTCTTCAACTTTTCGTGTTTGGTTCAGTGGAAAATATGAATTATCCATTACAATTTTGTGCAAAATTTATATTGCTGCCATAGTATGTGCACATGGTTTTCATTTGTTGGTGTTACCATGAATTCCTTTGACATGTCCTTGTTGGAAATTATGTTGGTAAGTATAGAAGGTGCTTTGAGAAATATTATGTATCTTGTATCATGCTTTATTACAAATAATATCTCCATTAAACCTCATGTCCTTTACTTTCCTAACAGAAGGAGGTAGGCCATGGCTCTTTGACATGATTTTGTTGGAAATGAGTGAATTCAAGACAAATTCCCTAATGAAATCCTTTTTTAAGAGTTTCATACCCCTTCTAGTAGCTGCAATGGCTTTCCTATCCACAATTTGAATACATTCTTGTTTACAACATTCATCCGCTGCCAAAAGTAAGATTTCTTTCTCTTCATCTCTCTGTATTTGAAAGTTTCCAACTTTTTTTGTAGCCACAACTCATTTAATCCTTTTATATGGCCTCGTTACATGCATAGAAATTGAATATGTATCTTTTTCATTATAAATATCACCATCCCATGTGTTTAAGGGACTTGTGTCCTCTGTAAGATCCCATACCGTTGTTTCCTCGAGTGCCTCCTTGAAATTTTCATTCACCCTTAAAATCTCACCTTCATTGTCCGCCAACTTATTTATTGGCCATCTAACCAAACAATGTACAGACTTATCCCCAATCCTACATCTTTCACAATTTCTGTCTATGTCTTCCACAATAACACCAAATTCTTTTTCAACTAACATTTCACCCTCAATCATGTCATCCTCATGGACATTGACTATTATTTCTTTAGCAATGCACATGCTTGTTCCCGTGCATTCATTTGTAGGAGAAACCTTTCTACATGTGAATGTAAGCCTATCTTGGGGAGTATTTACTGGATTATCATGACAATGAGGTTCCAAATCTTCTTCTTGCCAAATCTCATAAGATCCCAATGCACCCCCTAGTGTATTCTCAAATCCTTTTGGATGTGGCAAAAGACCATCATGTTTTAACACCTTCTCAATGTCAACCACTATGGATCCTTTATTACCATCCTTTCATGCACCTTATGACCAATCTTTGTATTGAATATGGAGCCTTCACCCACCTTCACTCCACATTGCAAAAGATCTACCTTGTCTCCAATAGAAAATGCAGAAGAGACATTTGCACCTATACAACAAATTAAACAAACTTGGTATTTTCTCAAAAAAATAAGCATTGTACTATCAAAAACACTTAACATGTATTTCAATATTTTGATTTACCTTTGTTATGCCTCAAATCTATGATCTCCCATGGATGTGAGTCCCCTTCATCAACATCTTCCACAATCAAATGTGGTTCAATGACATCTATTATCAAAACCATAACATATCCTACATTAAGCATTTCTCCACCATAATGAGTTGTAGTCTCTGTAGATTCAACCCTTCCTAGTCCAATAACTTGACCATTAATTAGGAGGTCAACATAGTCCTCTCTTGTCAAAATTATATTTTCCATTGTAACTCCTCCCAGTTTCTATAACACATTTGAATTGTAGTTTGTAATTAAGGTTAAACCATATGAAGTGTATGTTCAAAAAAGTAATATAGTTGCAATAATTCAAAACACTAGGGTAGCCCCTTTGTATGCCATGAAACATTGTTCCCCTACATCTTGTGCTCACTAGCAAAAGGGAATTTACATATAAATTACATAAAACATATATCAAGAGATGACAATAAGAGATCTAAGAAGTATTAGAGAATGACAGATATCAACTTAGATAAAACCACCAAATTCCTATTTGACTTTGGACATGGCACTTATATTATTAATGTATATGTATGAATGTGATGGAAATCTAGCTAGAGTTAGATTCCGTTCTTAAAACATTGCACAATGAATGAAGGTTAATGTGTGTTAGATTTCATAATGTATTTTTCCATCTAATAGAACCACATTGTCTTCAATCACATTACACCATGATGGAAATCTAGCTGGAGTTAGCTTTCATTCATAAAACATTACATGGTGACTAGAAGTTAATTTGTGTTAGTTTTCATAAGGTAGTTTTTCATCTAACACAACCACATTGTCATCAAATACATTACACCATAATGGAAATCTAGTGGAGTTAGCTTCCTTCTAACAACATAGCATGGTGAGTGAAACCTAACATGCAATAACTTTCATAAGGAAGTTTTCCATCTAACACAACTACATTGTCATCAATCAAATTGTACCACAATAGAAATCTAGCTGGAGTTAGTTTTTGTTCTTAAAACATTGCATGGTTAGTGAAAGCTAAAGTGTGTTACTTTTCATAAGGTAGTTGTTCATCTGACATAACCACATTGTCATCAATCACATTGCACCATGATGAAAATTTAGTTACAGTTAGCTTTCATTCTTAAAACATTGCACCATGAGTGAAAGGTAATTTGTGTTAGTTTTCATAATGCAGTTTTAAATATAACACAACCACATTGTCATCAATCACATTGCACCATGATGGAAGTCTAGCTAGAGTTGGCTTTCATTCTTAAAACATTGCACGGTCAGTGAAAGCTAATGTGTGTTAGTTTTCATAAGGTAGCTTTCTATCTAAAATAGTCAAATTGTCATCAAATATATCACACTATGATGGATATTTAGTTGGAGTTCGCTTTCATTTGAACAACGTGGCACGATGAGAGAAACCTAATGTGTGTTATCTTTCTTAAGGTAGTTTTTCATCTACCACAACCACATTGTCATCAATCACATTGCACCATAATGGAGATCTAGTTGGAGTTAGTTTTCATCTTTAAATCGTTGCACAATGAGTGAAATCTAATGTGTGTTAGCTTTCATAATGTAGTTTTTTATCTAGCACAACCACATTGTCATCAATCGCAATTCACCGTGATGGAAATCTAGTTGGAGTTAACTTTCGTTCTTGATACATTGCACGGTGAGTAAAAGCTAATGTGCGTTAGCTGTCATAAGTTAGTTTTTTATCTAACATAACCACATTGTCCTCAAAGACTTTATGCCATGATGGAAATCTAGCTAGAGTTAGTTTTCCTTCTAACAACATGGCATGATGAGTGAAAGCTAATGTTTGTTAGTTCATTGCATCATAATGGAAAGCTAGTTGCAGTTAGTTTTTGTTCTTAAAACATTGCACGTTGAGTGAAAGTTAATGTGTTAGTTTTCATAAGGTAGCTTTCTATCTAAAACAACCACATTGTCATCAAATACATAACATGATGATGGAAATCTAGATATAATTAGCTTTCCTTTTAACAATGTGTTAACTTTCATTCTTAAAGCATTGTACAGTGAGTGAAAGCTAATGTGTGTTAGCTCATTGCACTAAGATGGAAATCTAGCTAGAGTTATCTTTTGTTTTTAAAACATTGCACGATGAGTGAAAGTTAATGTGTGTTAGAATTCATAAGGTAATTTTTTATCTAAAAGAGTCACATTATCATCAAATACATAACACCATGACGAAAATCTAGTTGAAGTTAGCTTTAGTCCTTAAATCATTGCACAATGAGTGAAATCTAATGTGTTATCTTTCATAATGTAGTTTCCATATAACACAACCATGTTGTCATCAATCACAATGCACCATGATTGAAATCTAGTTGGAGTTAGCTTTCATAAAATAGTTTTCCATCTAACACAACCACATTACCATCAAATACATTACACCATGATGGAAATCTGTTTGGAGTTAGCTTTCCTCCTAACAACATGGTACGGTGATTGAAATCTCATGTGTGTTAGCTCATTACACCATGATGAAAATCTAGCTGGAATTAGTTTTCTATCTAACACAACCACATTGTCACATTGCATCGTGATAGAAATCTAGCTGACGTTAGCTTTCGACCTTAAATCATTTCACGGTGAGTGAAATTTAATGTGTGCTAGATTTCATAATGTAGTTTTCCATTTAGCACAACCAAATTGTCATCAATCAAAATGCACTATGTTGAAAATCTAGCTAGAGTTAGCTAGAAGGAAATCTAGCTGGAGTGGTTATTTAATGTGTGTTATCTTTCATAAGGTAGTTTTCCATCTAACACATCCTCATTGGCATCTAATACATTACACCATGATGCAAATCTAGTTGGATTTATCTTTCCTTCTAACAACATGGCACGGTGTGTGAAAGGTAATGTGTGTTAGATTTCATACGGTAGTTTTTCATCTAACACAACCACATCGTCATCAATGACATTGCTATGTACTGAAAATCTAGTTGGAGTTAGCTTTCGACCTTAATTCAGTGCACGATGAGTGAAATATAATGTGTGTTAGCTTTCATAATGTAGCTTTCTATCTAGCACAACCACATTGTCATCAATCACAATGCACCATAATGGAAATCTAGCTATAGTCATCTTTCGTTCTTAAAACATTCAACGGTTAGTAAAGCTAATGTATGTTATCTTTCATAACATAGTTTTCCATCCAACAAAACCACATTGTTATCAAATACATTACACAATAATGAAAATCTAGCTAGAGTCACTGCTACATTTCGACCAAAAATCCGACGGCAGTATTGTCGGATGTTCGACACTTCCCTATTGCATGTACGACACATTGATTTTTTTTAAGCGTTGGTAGCCTATCGTCGGTTATCCGACATATTTTCAATCCGTTGGTTAAGTGACACCTCAGTTTACCGTCGGTTGAATGTAAAGCGTCGGTTAAGCGATAGACTTTCTTCGACAGTAGTGAAATTTTTTTAAGAAAATAACCTTCATGCTGTCGGTTAAGCGACAGAATGGCCGTCGGATAAGCGACGGTAGTCAAATTAAAAAAAAAAAAAAAAATAACCTTCATGTCGTTGGTTAAGCGACGGCTATAAACTGGAATCGTCGGAGAAGCGACATTAAGAACCATCGCTTAAGCGACGGAAATAAAGAGGAAGCGTTGGATAAGCGGCATGGAGAATCGTCGCTTAAGCGACGACAGTGAAATTTTTTTTTTTTAAATATATTTGCAAATTGGCTATACAAAGAAGCCAAAACAATACTCGTTTGTTCAACCATCTGGACAGTTTCAGAGCATAGCATTTAGTACAGTAGCAAGAGTATCCCCTCCATCATTACACTTTGAATTGCTTCTCTCTTTTCATGTTGCATGTATCCAATCTTTGCTTTTCAGCCAAAGCGTTCAGGCTTACAGGCCTGAAAATTCACCATGTTGTTTCATATAAGTTCTATCAAACAAGTAATCTACAATGTGTTCCTTGTTACAATGCTTCACCTTCTTGCAATCTTATAGGAATATCAAAAAAATACTCTAAGAAAAATACAGCATGTAAATGTTTCCACATTATGATATAGGTATGAAGTGTACTTGTATCTTGTAATTCTAAAAATAGTTATAACCTTTGACAACCATGCTTTAGGTGAACCCAAATTTCCTTGGAAGCATGAAAATGGATATGTTTTTGAGCATACAAAGTAAAAGCTAGGTCAATTCCCCTTAACAAAGAATAATCCTGAGTAATAATTACATTGCTAACCAATGATGGAGCTATAACTAGTACATAGGAAGTTTAAAGCTGTAAATTATAGTTGTTGATCTGGCACAGGTTTTC
Organism: Pseudotsuga menziesii; assembly: GCA_001517045.1. NCBI lineage: Eukaryota > Viridiplantae > Streptophyta > Pinopsida > Pinales > Pinaceae > Pseudotsuga > Pseudotsuga menziesii. The sequence goes on from LPNX011008228.1 coordinate 74,858, forward strand.
CATAATAATCTCGTACTTTCCTAAGTCAACAGAGTGTAATATACCATTCTTTAGGGTGTAGGATTATAAATCTCGATGACCATCTTAGATGTGGCTCTAAAATTATTGAACTACTTCTTATGTGGCTTCATGGTATGGTAGAATTGTGTCATGCTATTTATGAGTTTCACAATCATTCAAAAATAAATCATGATAAAATTATGATCTCTCCTTTTTTGAACTTCTAGATCCTAATGGCCTCCTTTATGTATATTATGAACTTTTTAGAACATATCAAACATCCAAGCAAAA
>LPNX011008238.1:0-138995 GCA_001517045.1 Pseudotsuga menziesii
AGTCAAAGGTGGTTAGGTCTAGCACATGGTTTGGGCACATGGTTTGTTGTAGCCCATGGTATTGTCCCATGGTATTGCATGTGATTAAGCCTTTATAAGGCTCGAGGAGTCTCCATTGTATAGTAGTGTGGAGGTGAGTGGTGGCTAGCTCACTTGGCCCAGATGGTCGGTTTTGGCCATGTAATGAAGATCTTCATTGATGTTGGTTTTCCCCGCATGGGGTTTCCAGGGTATATTGTGTGTCTATATGTGGTTGCTTGTTATAATGTTTATTTCTCACTCATATTGTTATTTAATGATGCTCGTTTTAACCTAACAAATGGTATCAAAGCCATGGTTTGGCTTGGTTATGCTCGTTGGTGTTTCTATGTTGAATCAAATTGTGGGGTACTGCATGTTCGGTGGTACCCGACACCCTAGCAGTAATTTTTTGGTCCATGTGAAACTTAGCCATAGGAAAGTTTGGATTTCTCTGGATGCTAAAAGCACAGGGTATCCCTCTTATGCGCAAAGAAGGGATGTTGCATCAAGTGTGGAATGAACCACTAGGTAGGTACGAGGGTGGCAGGTGTACTCGTAGCCTAGCTTGATGTGGATCGGAGAGGTTGAGTCTTTGATTGCTGGAGAAATGTGAGATGGTTTAATCTCAGTTTTGGGACCAAGATTGATGAGCCATGTATGTGAAGAGAATTCCTAGAGAATTGGCGGTTACAGCGGCCGATGACCCATGTAATCCGGTAGATGGATTTTTCTTTATATGGACATCAATGACAGAGTTTGGATGTAGGTACAAAGGGAGCATGGAAAAAGGAGAGCATGGAAAGCGAGAGGATGAAGCAACGAATGGTGATGGTGTAGTCACCATGAAGTCACATGAAAAAAAAAATGTAATGGAGCGGTTTGCATGTAAATGGGCATATGGATGTAAGACCTAGTAAGGCATGCATACCCCAGGTAACTCACCAGTAAAGTCGGGAGATAGACCTAGGTGATAGGGGGGTCTATGTAATATTCCTTGGTAAATATTTGAGGGGAGTTGGTGATTACTCCAAGTCAAGTTTAAAGGGGGGATTGTTAAGGTTTACCTTGACTTGAGATCGAGTCAAAGGTGGTTAGGTCTAGCACATAGTTTGGGCACATGGTTTGTTGTAGCCCATGGTATTGCATGTGATTAAGCCTTTATAAGGCTTAAGGAGTCTCCATTGTATAGTAGCCTAGAGGTGAGCGATGGATAGCTCACTTGGCCCGGATGGCCGGTTTTGGCCATGTAATGAAGATCTTCATTGATGTTGGTTTTCCCCGCATGGGGTTTCCAAGGTATATTGTGTGTCTATATGTGGTTGCTTGTTATAATGTTTATTTATCACTCATATTGTTATTTAATGATGCTCTTTTTAACCTAACAAGTGGAAAGTCAAGCATTCAAGCCTTGATATTCCCATATTGAAGCAGCTACAAGAAACATGGTGTCATCTACAAATTGGAGGTGAGAGGCCTTGTTTCATCATTTGCAAGAATTATATTAGAGAGGATATTGTTGTTAAAAAACTATTCTAAAGTTTTGTCGAGGCCTTCCACCATGAGGATTAAAAGGAAAAGTGAGAGGGGGTCACCCTTACGAACCCCTCTAGAGGAGGACAAGGTCTAGGAGGGTGAACCATTCACTAGAATGGAGAAGAAATAAGAGGATGACAACGCTAGGACCCATTGAACCCATAAAGGGGAGAAACCAAAGGCTATGAGAATTTTTTCTACAGTCACACAATATTCTATCAAAATCCTTAGAGAGGTCAAGTTTTATCAGCATACCCACTTTTTCCACAACACTGAGCATGTGGATTGGCTCATGGGTCTTCACAATACCATATAGGATTTTTTGACCCTCAACATATATATAATTTTTCTCAAAAACGAGGTGGGGCAAGATGGCATTTAGGATGTTAGCAATCACCTTTGTGATAATTTTATAAATGACATTGCAGAGCGAGATGGGTCTAAACTTACTTGGATGCATTGGATTTTATTCCTTTGGAATGAGGGTGAGGAAGGTGGCACTCAAGGCTTCCAAGACATTCATCCTGATTTGAGATTCTTTGACCACCTACCAAACATATTTATGCATGATCTCCCAAAAATTTTAATAGAATTTAGTAGAGAAACCCTTGAGACCTGGTGCCTTTCCTTCTAGAATATCCCATACTATCCATATATATTTTATCTAAGGAAATGGATCATACAATACTATCATCCTTCTCTATAATGACCGGAGCTGGTTTGTTTTAGAGGATAGACTTAATGGCATTAATTTTTTCTATGTCTTCTTCCCTGAGGATATTGCTATAGAAATTAACCATCTCGTTGGAAATATCACCTTGCTTTGTTAGCATTTACCCCTACTCTGAGTGAAGTCTGGTAATTATGTTATGTTCTCAAAACTACATCATTCATTCATGAAACAACTTAAGAGTTTCTCTCCCCTTCATTTAGCCATTTGATTCTGGATTTTTTTTCCAAAGAAGCTCCTCCGGATCTAATATTTTACTATTTTCCTTATGAAGATCTTTCTCCTTTTGCAATAAATCTTCAAAGTATCCTTGAATACATATTTCTACTGGTCCTTAACCATCTCTTCCTCCAACTTCTTTCTCGATTCGAAGATATTTCCAGATACTTCTTTTTTCCAAGATTGTAGTTTTCCTCTTACCCATTTTATATTTTTATGAATACTTTACATCTTGTGTCCATATGTGCAAGGGCATTCCTCCTACAATTGAGATATTGATTCAAGGAAGTTTGGATGATTCAATCAAAAAAAATTTAACATGAAGGGTTGATTCTTAGAGCTAACAAATCATCTACTTCAAGGCTTATCATCCACTGATTTGAACTTGTTCCCAACAACATGGATGAATTAATAATGGACTAGGCTCTTAACAAATTTTTCAAGAGAAGGAAACTATATATTCTAGATGCAACTCTCTACACTTTTTGTTCCAAGTGTGAGCGTCATTTTTTCGTTCAATGTCAACCAGATCGAGGGAAAAGATGAGTGGTCCAAAATATATTCTTGACATATCCAAATTGGTAGTGCCCCCTCTCTTTTAGAAGGGGTTGGTGATCATGTTTAAATAACCCCCTTAAATCCAAGTGTGATCATGGATAAGATTGTTTTACAAGATGGTAAGGGAGGACATGAAAGTTGAATTGGTAGCGAGAATTGATGGCCCATACACATTGGTGAGAAATCCCAAGAGGTTCAATATCAAGATATTGAATGAGTTAGAGATGGAAAAAGGATTCAAAAAAATTCCCAAAGGTGGATTAGGGAAGGATCCCAAAGAATGAAAATTCCCCCTCATAGATTCTGGGCATATAGGCTATTGATTGACAACCCATCCAACAGAAATTCGAGATGCTAGATAGGGTTTTTGAAGAGCACTTGCTTTCTTGCAGAAAAAAAATTGGTGGAATTTCCTAGTGTATCTTAGAACGGAGGGTTTTATTTTTATTTCCATCCTAATCCCTTAATATTCCAGGACACTATCTTCATAAGGAAATATTTTTTAAAAGCGGTGACCAACTATAACTAGTCAGCAATGAACCTATTATTACCTAATGTGATCAATGTTTCATAAAGTTATGGAAGATGCTAGTGGTTGTTTTACATCCTCTCTTGGAGTCTTTCTTTCCATCCTTAGGGTTTTATTAAACGGTGAGTTTCTTGAATTCCCATCAGATTTCCTTGCCTTCTTATCCCATCTGTCAGTTGGAGGGATTGATTGGCATCCTCTTGTATAGATTTCCTTATGACTTGAATGTGGGCGGTGGGAATCTCTTTTAGATTTATGGATTTACATGACTCCACATTTTTTTGCAATTCATGATCTATGATATTCAGCTCCCCTTTTTCATATGTATTTCCTGGATCTTCGATGTCTTCCATTGTCTAATCCTCTGTTGGGTCTAACTTTCTCCTATTTATTTGATTTTGGTCCTTTCTTGTTGTTTCCAGGATAACAAAGGGTTGCTCCGGGATCTGGTTAATTGGTTAATTTATTAACATTTCCTAAAGAACCACAAACATGTTCATGGTAATTGCATGGATCCTTGTGGCCTCCACGTAGACTTTGTTTCTACCTTTTGATTTTCTTCTTACTAAGGTAAATCTATCATGGGGTTGTTGCAGTTGAGATGGTTGGGTCATGAATGTTGGGGATTGGGGGAATTCCTTGTACAAGTGCATATATTCCTAATAGTATTGACATTTGAATGGGATATGATGATAGCCTAGGGATTGCACCCAGTCTTCATCCTAAGAGTATAAATAGATCGACACCTCTAGTAGGGGTTTTGACACATTCATGTTAACATAAATGCAAGTGTATGAAGTATATCTTCTTCTCTTTTTTATATTTGAGATATTGAAAATTTTTACTAGGGTTTTCTGAATACCCATTAGGTTTTCTTCTTCCCAGTATTCTTGGGGCAAGGAATACAATCTCACATAGAACAGAACCTCTATGAAGACTTATTTTCTAAGGCAGTAGTTTTCCTTCCTATAATACCCCCAGTTTTGACTTAGATGTATTTAATCAAAATTATGTAAAAGATGTAAATATGCCAGTATGGATTCCTAGTGGATAGCTCACGGCCAAGTCCCGATTAGAGAATGGCTAGGAATGTATGATGTAAATATTTTTATTTGGACTATGTGTTTGGATTATAATGTCAATTCAAAATATATCTAAATATTATGTGCACAAATAATATTTGGTTCAAGCATAGTTGTGTAAAGAGCACCAAAGGGCTATGATTCCATAATAAGGGAAAAGGACAGGGGGCATATGGTAAGCTAATCCTTGATTCCAAGTGTCAACATTAGAACTCATCCAAAATTCTATCATGTTCCTTAAATACGGATACCTCTTGTTTTTACTATTTTCCAATTATTTGATGCATGTGTGAATTTGGTGGGAAAAGTCACTTCATGCAGTTATTAAGGAAGGGGTCTAACTGCACTTTTGTGACAGTTCTTTCACAAATTGGAAGTTAGTCTACAGCATTTAGGAGTCCTTTATTCCAATCCTTTATTGTTCTTTCTCGTTCCTCAACATTGTATAGGATTATAGTAAAGAATCCATTTGAGCCTAGTTTCATATCTATGTCTCCTTTTGGTTTCCATTTGTGGGATATCAAGCTTTGGAGAGCTCTTTCATTGGGCCAAAACGTCATGAATTTGCAAATTAGTTTGTGATCTCTCATATATTTCTTGTATTCCCCTATTTTGTTTGAGGTAACCTCAAAGCTTGGTATATTTTCCATTTTTCAAGAGACATCCACTACCTCCTGGTTTAGATCTCTTCGCCCTTCTAGTTGAGTTCATGTTCTACTCCTCTTGCAATTGTTGTTTTTCTTGGGTTGTCTTTTGTGTTAAATCTTGTCCTCCCATCGACTTCTCTAAAAATTCCAAAGTTGGGTAGTTCGGATTTTTCTGAATGTTTGTGGCTCTATACTTCTTCGAGTGAAATAATTTTTTCGTCATGGGAAACATAGTTCATGTGATGTCCACTTTCCAAATATTTGTTGGAGACATTTACCACCATACACACTCATTTTGGTCAATTTGGCCTAGTTAAACCACTATCCTAAGTTTTATTGACTTAATTGAGACCAGAGGAGCACTAGATGACATCAGCATGAGCACACCCACGCCTACCTTCAGTCAAGGAGGCTAACTTATCCTTCTCCTACATTCGGGGAGGCTAATTGGAGCACTCCAAGGGTGATCTAAGTGTCATTAATGCCTCATATTGCTAATCGATGGTTACAATCAGTTAAACAAAGCAATGAATGCACCTTCCTTCATTAAATTGATTATTTATTGATTATTTAATGAACTAGAGTCAAAAAAGGGTGCCTCCAACCACTTCTGATGTTCAGTTACACTTAAGTTAACCTCATCGGGGTTCATTGGAGTCATTGATGTGCTGCCACTTGTTGGTTGGCTTGTAGTGACATGTGTATGAGCTAATTTCAATTAGACTCAGTCATTTATTACACTTCGACTTCAGTTAGGGCTCAGTTGAGTCAATTAGGGTTTTGATCAGTGGTTAACTTAAGTGCTAACTACGGCTTACATTTAGTTAAGCTAGACTCACTCATTCAATTCGAATGACCTCCTTGGGAATTCAAATTTCCTTGGAATTCATGCTTCCAACATGATCATTGTATTGTATCATCATTCTTTCATTTGATTATACAGAGCGGCTACTCATTTTGTAGCACAATTACACCATTTTCATGCCTTATTGTTATTAATATCTTATGAGACTGTGTCTTGTCCCTAGATTAATGTGACAGATTAAAATGGTATCAGAGTTGACGGCGGGACAAAGCTCATATCTCTCAAAACAAGGTTTTTGACAAATCTTGCATGAAAATTGAGCAATAGATCAAAAATCCAGCACTGCACCAGAAGCCAAGGCTTACCACTTAATACCCCAAGTAGGGAAATTGTTGATCAAGATTGCTTGATCAACTATGTTGGGTGTGATGAAATCCTAAAATGTGTAGGCTGTCCAACCTTATGGTGCCCCTTTTTTTGTAATTTGCAGTTTTTAACAGGTACAACTTTGAATGGACTCCTCAGTCCCTCTTCTCACCCCATTCACAAGCTGTTCAGAATGGAAGTTGAAGATGATTGCATCTCTTAAGAGACGAGGTCTCTATGAGGTTTCTATTAGACTTGGAAAAGAGTCTTATCAAAATGAGAATGACTGGCTAAATGATGGTGATAGAGATTATGAAGCAATATGTCTGGCCATTTCTCCTAGCTTGTGCTACCTTATTGGTTCTATTGAATACCCAAAGGATCTCTCGACAAAATTGGATAGAAACTTTGGCAAGCACAATGAGAATCATAACAGCACTTTGGAGATTACATCCAGCACCATAAGAGTTCTTTACTCAAAATTCTCGGCCTCTACTCTCTCTGATGAAGTTGTTCAAGATGAAGAAGAAGCAGAATCTTCTACATAGTCAATTTGAATTGAATAAAGTCTCCTTCCAGTGACTCCTTCTCCTGGTGTTCTAGAAGTTTGTGAGATCTATGATATCTCATCTCCTCATATGGATAAAATAGAAGAAGACATTTGAATCTCTAATATTGAATAAAAATACTGTTGCACTTCCATGCAAACACTCTCTAGTGATTTTCCTTTGAATTCTATGCAAAATTTGCGAGTAATTGCTTCCAAAAGTGAAGAGAAATTTGATTTTTCTCCCTCTAATGTTGCTGTTGGTGTGCAAATATGTGATACCTTGTATATTTTGGAATAAATATCAGATTACTAGAGTGATCCATTCACTCCCCATGATATATATCTTCCAGCAAAATCCTGCAGGATTGCATGCACCAAAATTCAGAATTTTGAAGAAAAAGACAATTGTGCATCCACCGTCTTGGTTGACCATACTTTTGGATATGATATGAACCTTATTGGATCTGATATGATCTTATTTGGAACTGATCTAATATTTCTTGGTTCAATATTACAGGTTCATAATATTTCAATACTACTTGTAGTTGTTCTCATTAATTTTGTGAAGAAACAAGTACTGCAAGTCTCCTTCGAAAATGTCATTGGGGATTTGGTTTCATTTCACAATTTTGGATATGTTGTGAACCTATTTGGATCTGATTTAATTTATGATCTGATATTATTTGATTCATATTTTAAAATCCAAGATATTTCAGTCATGCTTGTAGCTTCTCTCACTAATTCCGGTGTGAAAAATCAAGTACCGCACTTTCTCTTCAAAACTGTTGATGGAGATTTGGTGTTAGTTTTCTCGTATGAGGTTGCTGATATTTTATTTTTTGAATCATTAACTATTTCTGAAGCTATATCAGATTATGGAGTTCAATAATTCACTCTCCATAGTCCCAGGGCTTCTCTACCTTTGGTCACATGCTCATCTCCTCACAGAACTAGTAAAGAGGAAGACATTTTGCATCCGCTTGGACACTTGCTCCCAAGAATTGGGGCTGATTTTACCACTCATGGTTTTCTTTTCAAGGCTGCAACATATCAGTTTCTTGATTGTTCCACACATGGTTCAAATCCTCAAGAACCTTTTCTCTCTCTTCAGATGATTTCAGCTGCTCTACATGGGTCCAGTTTTCACCGTGCAGCTGTTTATATTTCTAATTCAGTTGAGTGCATTGTTCTTCTTCCAAAGTGGAAGATTCCTCCAAACATATTCATTTAGTTTGGATTCAGAGGTTCACATGCACAGTTTCAGGATGTTGCTGCATAGAAGAACCAATTCTTGATTTACTGCTTAGTTTGAGGGGGGTATTTTTCCCATGAGGTTTTCCCCGTTTCCTTGGTTATATTAAGCAGTTAATTTATTGTATAGGGTGACCTATGGCCTTTGTTGTCGGGGCCCTAGCATTTTTATGCATTTTAATTTCTCTACTCCTCCTGAGTATAGTTGAACGGGGGGTGTTGGAGACACTTACCACCATACACACTCATTTTGGTCAATTTTGCCTAGTTAAACCACTATCCTAAGTTTTATTGACTTAATTGACATCAGAGGAGCACTAGATGACATCAGCATGAGCACACCCACACCTACCTTCAGTCAAGGTGGCTAACTTAGCCTCCTCCTACATTTAAAGGAGGCTAACTGGAGCACTCCTAGGGTGATCTAAGTGTCATTAATGCCCCATATTGCTAACCGATGGTTACAATCAGTTAAACAGAGTAGTGAAGGCACCTTCCTTCATTAAATTGATTATTTAATGAACCGGAGTCAACAAGGGCACCTCCAACCACTTCTAATGTTCAGTTACACTTCAGTTAACCTCATCTGGGTTCATTGGAGTCATTGATGTGCTACCACTTGTTGGTTGGCTTGCAGTGACATGTGTCTGAGCTACTTTCAGTTAGACTTAGTCATTTATTGCACTCTGACTTCAGTTAGGGCTCAGTTGAGTCAATTAGGGTTTTGATCAGTGGTTAACTTAAGTGTTGATTGTGGCTTACATTCAATTAAGCTAGACTCACTCATTCAATTCGAATGACCTCCTTGGGAATTCGAATTGTCTTGGCATTCATGCTTCCAGCATGATCATTGTATTGTATCATCATTCTTTCATTTGGTTATACAGAGTGGCTACTCATTTTGTAGCACAATTACACCATTTTCATGCCTTATTGTTATTAATCTCTTATGAGACCATGTCTTGTCCCTAGATTACTGTGATAGATTAATAAGATTTTCCCAAAATAAATCGTATAAATATTCTTACTGATGTAATACCCCGGTTTTGACCCTGTTTCCATTTAAATAAAATGATGTAAATAAGCATGGTGTGGAGATAGGAAAAAGACCCACCATTTATTTAGTGTTTATGTTTCAGCAATTAAGATGTGGCCGATGGTATTTTTTTATGCTAGTTGAACATTAAAAATTTGGACATTATGTTAAAATTGTAATTTTGAATTAAAACCCACAGTCGGCTATGTCAAACGCAACTAAATGAGATGGGGGCATGATTTTTCCTAAGGATGAGGGAGTGGGAGATTGGAATACTAGGATTAAATTCGAATTGGGCAGAGCCCCACTTTGAGAAAAACGTTTTTTGAATTTCTTGGGCAAGAAAACATGAAAAACAACCACTTTTCCCTCATGTGGCAACGTTTCACCTTCCCTCATGATTTGGATTGAGAAAAAACATTTTTTGGAAACCCAATTGGACATTCATGTAGCAGCCAGCAAGCCAAAATGATTTCTAAGTCTAAACCTTTCATGGATTTCTCTTGTCCGACGATCTGAATTTTTCACGTTTATAGCTTTCTTGTGTGGATTGTTCTCTCTCATGTTTTTTCCTGTTTGTTATATGTTTTCCTGAGCACGATTTCCCTAAATCCAATTTTGTGTCTTTGATTTGAAGAACCGGAAACATTTTTTTTTGTTTGGTAATGGCAGTAATCGGTCTGGCACTGGCAATGTTCAAAAATTTGTAAATTTCTGTGTGTGTATGTAATCCCTGGTGGTTGCTACGTTTTGATAACTCCCAAGACTGTGATCAGTGTGTTTTCATCCATGTTTAGCATTTGATTTGATTGAAGGAATGGAAATAGAGTCTATACTTGCTTGATAAACCTAGTGTTTGAAAGAACCTCATAGACCAATCTAGAAGGTTGGTTTTCTTCCTTGCATTCCCTAAATAGCACTAGAAGGGAAGGCATGGCCTGAGGGACTGTGTAGTAGAGAAGGGAATGCTTGTGTTGGGTGTGTAATTGTTTAGAAATCAGGCTAGATCTGGTGTGGGTGTTGATAGCTCTGGGGTTGAGCTCACTAGCTTAGCAGTCAGTCTTTCCACCTCCTTGACATCCTGATAAACCCAACTGGAACGATGGCTTGGTTAGTAGCCCAATAAACCCATCTGTTGGCTTGGTTGTGTCTCATGTGAATTTGGCTAAGTCTAAACCACTGCCTATGCAATTCTGATAAACCCAACTGTGTTGGCTTGACGGAATTTTAATTGTATCCTTGGCTATGGGTGAATTCTGCTAGTGTTCCTTATTCCTCGAGGAAGATCATGCCTAGGTCGGGGGTGGTAGTGCTCGGGGGTGGCAGTGTTGCTGAGACATTAAACAACACACTAACCTTTGGTTGGGTGGAACGTTGTAGCGACATAGCTGGTTGCAGGACGAGATTCTTTCAAAGATAAGTATTCTTATGTATTTAAGTTCTGCAACTGTATTTGCTTATGATTTATTATGAAATTATGATGAACATGATGAATGCATGAATGTGTCTAATGAATGATTTTCTTCCGCTGTATATATCATGTACATTTCATTATGCATCTGTTTATACTTATGAATGTTTTATTTTCAAGCAATTTTTTTATATTATGTTCATGAGGGCTTAGTTGGCCCGGGTTGTTAGATGTTAGTCATGTCCTCTCTGCCAAGTAAGGGTTGGGGATGTGACAACTGAAGAGCATTATTGTAGGATGGAATTGAGGTATGAGGGAGCTTCCCCCCCCCCCCCCCCCCAACTACCAATCCATTGGGCCACCATCTAGGATAGGGTTCATTTAGATGTGAATTAGTTTGGATTTTTTTGTGGAGTCGCTTTCTCTCCTTCAACACACTAGTCCATTTAAATTAATTTATTCCTAAGTGCTATATTGAATTATTTTTTGGTTTAATATTAGGATGTAAGTATAAATATATGGATTGTGTGAATTATATTTTCTTCCTATGATATACTATTTTTTTTCTTTATTCTTTGTTATCCCACCCATTGCAGGAAGTGCCTCATTCTTAACCCACACACAACCCACAAAACAAGAAACACAAAACTCACCTCTGAAATGATGGTGAGTAACTAGTGTTTGTGGCTATCCCAATCTTAACGATAGATGTGTAACTAAGAAATGAGTTTTCACATTTATAATAGAGAATATACCAAAGCATTGTTGTTGCATTTTCTATATGATGTGTTTTCTATTGGTTTTTACTATTTGCCTTTACTCTAAAGATGCAATAAATTCGACAAGCTTGGCTTGACATATGGTGCTTGCCTTGGTGATATACTTCAAAACCTATCTTATCAATCTATCTTATCAATGAAACATTAGTTGTCTTAAAAGCATGAAATTTGAAATGAAATATTAGAGGATTCCATATGGGGGTGCAATGGGGATTTTTTCTTGTGGATAACGTTCTAAATAAGTAAGGAGAGGCTTGGTGCAAAGCGTTTTTGTTTTTTTTTAATTCCCTTTTTCAATGACATTTTGGGAAAATGGAATTTTAAATTTTGAAAAAGAATCTTATGGGCATTACAAGGAATTCCATTTTTAGTTGTAATAGTTGGTGGGAATAAAAAAACCAGATTTATAAGTAAATATAGGGAATGAGTTTTTTAAAGGGGGATAACGTGTTATGATTATTTTAAAGAATGGGTATGGTGAATCAAAATCCATGTGAACATGACTAATGAAATTGGAATATTTTTTACCAGCAATATAGTAGATACACATAGAATTGACATGATGAAATCTCCAGCACTACCATCAAGATCACATGATGACATTTTTTGGAAAATAAAATATGGGCATGAGAAAGGTTTTAGGCACAAATCAATTGTATATATATAATAAGATGCCAATGCTAATTAGAAGAGTAATAGAATTCTTATTATATTTGAGAAGATTTTATATATTTTATGATTCTCAATGCTCGAGGACTCAACTTTTCTTATGATTATGGTACAATAACTTCAAGAATTTATAAATAAGAAGCAAATCTTTGCTTAAAAGCCTCCATAGATTACAACCACTTAGTGTGATTGGCAGTTTAAGTGTTTTAGTGGAAGAGATCATCATCAAACAAGCGCTTTCTCTAATTAGAGAACACATTGTTTTCAAATCCAAATCAACCAAGTTTTTAAAGTATGACAAAATGATAGATCAAAACCATTGAATTCTAGAGACCCCACTTAAATATCATATAGACACCCTTTTTTATAGTGTGTTAAGGTTTGTAAGAGTGTGTGATATGTTTTATGGTATAGTAGGAATCATAGTGTGTTAATGTTTGTAAGACTTTGTTTTATATTTTTAGTGTGAACTTTGATTCTATTTAAGCGTGCTATTTCAGTGGAAGAGAATCTACCTTACAAGAAGGAGGTTGGTGGTTTGATTCATCTGTACCCTATCTACATAAATCAATGACTAATTATCAATTAACAATAATCAATGACCAAATAAATGACTAGTTAATAAACCAATGACTAAATAAATGTCCAGTTAACAACAATCAATGACTAAATAAATGACTAGTTAACAACAATCAATGACTACACAAATTTATCAATTAACAACAATCAATGACTAAATAAATGACCAAATGACGACAATTAACGACCAAATAAACCACTAAATATATGACCAACTCATGAAGCAATTCAAGCAATTTATGACTAAGTGATAAATAACAAATTTGGTTGAGTCATAAGTGACTGCTAATTTATAGTGAATGGTCACATGACCAAATTTAGTCATTTATTGCCCATTTTTAGTCACAGATCACCCATTTTGTACTAGTGATATCTAAGAGTGATATGTAAATGTTTTATTTCAACATTTATATTTTGGATGTGTCATTTTATTATAGATGTCTATAATTTATCAATTATATTTTTTATTTTTTTAATATTGTTAGATATAAAATTATAACCATTATATTCAAAATATTTTAAATAGTACAAGCATGAAATGTGGTTTTGTTATATTTTTATTGCCATATTTAATATTTATTATAGAAAAAATATTTTATATTATATCAATATATATCTATATTAACTTTACAATTAGTAAAAAAATCAATTAAAATATCACAATGTTCACATATTAAAATAATATATATTTATATTAACTTTACCATTACTAAAAATAAATTAAAATATCACAATGTTAACATTTTCAAATAATATAGCAATAAAAAGTTAACGTATTCAAATAATATTAATAATAATAAATGATTTTTAAAAAAATGACGAATAATCTAAAGAAAAAAATAAACAAAATAAAGTCTTTGGAAACTTGTACACGTCAATGTATGCACCATGGAGCTAAATAAAATTTAGTATTAATTGAGTTTGACAAAGAAATCTAAATTTCAAAATATTTTTATGCCTCAATGTTCACTTCCTCCTTTGAGATGGAGCAAATATGTGTATACAATTTTAAATGATTAAATGTTTTTTTTAACTGTAAGTGTTAAAAGGTAGTGTATAATTGCAATCGATGTCTGTGGATTCTATATTACTTTTTATCTTGAAGATAAATTTTTAATTTTTATCCATAGTTTGACTTTGTTGTTGATTTATTTTTATTTTCTTAATTTTGTAAAATTCATTTTGGCATAATTTTATTGGTTGTCAACTTGAAGTGTTATTTCCGGGTCATTGATTTCTACATAGAAGTCTTCCTAAGTTTTTATCGAGTTTCCTAACCTTTATGTGTAGTCTATAGGGAGGCAAAAGCATTTACTAAATGCATTTAAATTCCACCGCCATGTCTTCCAACACTGCATCTCTCACCGTCAAGTTTTCCTAAGTTTTTTGTGTAGTCTATAGGGAAGTGGAAGCATTTGTTAAATGCATTTAAAGGCAGTGCCACTATCCAAAGTTTCTAAATTTTCAGCTTGCATGCTACTGGATGAAAATTTACTGGATGAAAATTTGAGAGTGTTATTGCCGAGCCGACAGAAGAATGCTCAATGCTAGTGCCAATATTCAATGTGCATTCAATGCTTGTTGGAGCAGTAATGCATCCTTAGTACATATTTTTAACCTTAGGATAACTTCATTTTCCTTCATGCAATGATATCCTATGGTTTTGACTTAGGAGAGTTGATTCTGCAAGATATCTGGTCATTTTGGCATGTTCACACCTACAACAGCGCTTTAGTTTGGTCTACCCATCCCATGTGCACCCTCATTAATTCCTTGGGGCGCTACCTTCTTGATTTGGGGGATCCAGGTTTGACTAGGGGCGCTAGTGGTGTATTTTGTCTATTTTGGCTCTCCTCGAAGCATTTATTGCTACCTTGAGCCTCCCCCTCACCTCTATATTTTCACCCATGCTTTTCTAGAACTCATTAATTCCCCGTCACACTTCACCAACATTCACACCTTGGTTCGTGACTATTTAGGCTAAGTTGGGGCTCCATTGATCCACCTAGGGAGGATTGAGGTCAAATATCATCATGACACTTGTACATTCCCAATTAGCTTCTAGAGCCTCGCGAATTTTGTCCAATATATTATAAATGTGTACCATAACATCTACAAGATGTACAATAATAATATGATCAGTAATTAGCACATTTCATATGTGTTATTCCAGCGATTTTATATCTCTTTGTTGTTCTCTTGCACATTTTTTCAAATATTTTGAGTGTGAATATTGATCTATCTCCTAGATCTCACTGTGAAGCAAATTCTCACATGGTATCAAAGATATTTGGAGTTGCAAACAAATCTTCTGAGGTTTGAGTTGTTGTTTAGGGCATATTTCCAGAAAGCTTGAGTGTTTGCCTTGCAAGTTAACAACATTTTTGTCATAGGTTGCGCAAGCAGGATGGAGAAAACTCGAGAATTTCTTGCTCCATTCAATTATTTTGAATGGAAGGCCGAGATGGTCATCCAGTTGAGGTCCAAGGGCTTCTACCGGGTCACCATGGGGACTGAACTCGAGCCAAATTCTGTTGTGAAGAAAGCTAAGTATTTTAATAGGATTGATGAAGCTTTCAGTATGATCTATCTCAACACTTGAGGGAAATCCTCTTTCATATATAAATTATTGGCACACCAAATTAAGTTTGGCTCAATTTTTAGTCACTATTTGGGAAGATAGACGAAATGAGAGGCCATCAACTTGAGAACGAGCTAATCTCTCTGAGCCCAGCTCGCTACGAGACCATTGAAGGCTTATTTACCTAAATGAAAGAGCTAGTACTTCAGCTAAAACATTGTAGCATAGAGAATAAATAATATCATCTTATCTTGTTCATCCTTTCTAAGTTAGGGCCTAAGTATTCAGTGTATGTTTCTACATTCCACTCAAGCAAACTCACAACTAGAAATTGGAAGATGTTTGCGCTAGTAGATTTCATGGAGCCTTCAACTCATGGGAAGGAAAATATTATACAAATGTGTACCATCATAAAATTCAAATATGAATCCCTTATTTCTGGTGTATCAAACCAATCCCAGAGAAAGAAGAAATATTTGAAGCAAAAGGAGAAAGAGAAGAAGCAGTCAAGTTCAAAAAGCTCTAGTTCTACTAATGGGAGCTCAAGATCCAGGAGGAGGAGAAACAAGAGAGAAAGACCCAAATGTGGTTATTGCATAGTTTCACATCTTGAGAAAGATTTCTTCATAAATAATATGGACATCATGACCAATATCCTTGAGGAGAACCATATTTCTCTTTCAGAATTTGCAAAAAGATGGAACCGCAAGCAAGGAAATGGGAAGGCTGAGCATGCATTGAGTGCATGGGTAAAACCCATTTCTATTTTCTCTATTTCTAATAGATTTGTTTATGATTCACCTTATGATATATCAGAACCTAAAGCATCCATCCCTTCCTTAGAACAAACCCTAGTCATTTCATCAAAGCTTCCTCCCAAAACTAGTCATTTTTCACTAGCTTTTGATGTGTCTTCTGAAATCCCTTTCCCAATCCAATTAGATATTTCCATTTTTTATTCTGAAGATGATATATAGGATGATATATAGCCTATGGTAGTCATTGAATCATTTCGCCAACCATTTCAGGACCAAAAGACCCATCAACCCTCAAGTTCAGTAGTTGGAAATTCATAAAATTGCCTAGTATTTCTTTCATTAGTTGGACAGCCATATAAATGGTTTATGTCTTGGACAACCCTCTATATTTTATGGTTGTCCAATATATACATATACATATAATGTATTTTATGTCTTGTATGTCTTTCATTAGTTGGACAGCCATATAATTGGCTTTCATGGGGGTGTTGTTCCATATTTATGGACTTGCTTTCACCACCCATGGTTCAAATCTCAAGACTCCATACCTTCCAGGTTCACTCAATTGCAATTTTGATGTAGTTTCTCACTCTTCTCTTCCTATGGATCCATTCACTCATGGAGACACCATACCTCTGATATTTTCTATTGTGTATGAAAAGTATATTGACATTTCAGAGCCTCATGAGTTTTGTTACATAGTTATGAAGGTGCTTCATCAAATTGGGAGAAAGATTCATGGTTTTATTCATGATATGGCAACTACACATAATGCAGGTTTTGTTTAATATTTTGATGGTATTTGGGAAAGAGTTTGCAGAGATATCTTTTCCATGGTTGATTATGCTATTAGATCATAGTATGCGTGTATAAAAGTACATTCTTATGATGCCCCTCCATCATCAAATGATGACCATCAAAGGGGATCTCCACATGATCTTTGTTTACAGCAATTTGATGCATTGATGCATGATATTGGCATCCACAATATCTTCACCAATTCCATCACCAAGAAGTTTTTCTTTCATCTCATTCAAGCGAAGTAGAGGACCTGCTGAAGAAATTTTGATCTATGTCATATCCATTTTTTAGGGGAGGTTTTTTCCCATGAGGTTTTCCTCCTTACCTCGATTACATGGATCAATAAAATTTGTTGTAAAATAGGAATCATTAATGCCCCGAAAAACTTCACCAACATTCACACCTTCATTCATGACTGTTTGGGTTGATGTGGAGCTCCATTAGTCCACCTAGGGGGGATTGAGGTCAAATATCATCATGACACTTGTACATTCCCAATTGGCTCCCAAATCCTCACGAATTTTTTCCAATCTATTATAAATGTGTACCATAACATATACAAGATGTACAGTAATAATATGATCAATAATTAGCACCTTTCATATGTGTTATTCTAGCTATTTTCTATCTCTTTGTTATTATCTTACACATTTTGTCAAATAATTTGAGTGTCAATATTGCTCTAGCTCCTATATCTCACTGTGAAGCAAATTCTCACAATGTTCACCAAGAATTGCTCATCGATATTGATGAGTTACACCGCCTTTGTGAAGCTTCTTCCTCTGTCACAAAGGCCACCGCCTCTATCACTCAAACAACCTCTTCATAGTCACCCCCATTACCTCTTCCTAGTTAGGCTAAAGGAAAAATTGCCAGGGTGTAGCATTGGGAGGGCGATGCACTCAGCATATCTTCCCCTTCTCTGTAATTGTTTTCTTCTTCTGTAATTGCTTCCCTGCTTTCAAAATAGAATTCAAGTGTAATTGTTTCATTGTTGTCATCAAGTTTCTATCTTCTCCATTCAGCCATCTTTTAGAAGAAAAGGCGCTCATATGTTGAAGTACTACTAGATGCAACAAGTAATATTCCTTCATGCTTGATTGCTTCTACATTTTAACATATTGCACAACTATTATCTTTAAAGTGTGTACACTCTTGTAAATTATCCTTTAGAATCTTACCAGTATTCAATTTGTTTAGTTTTACACGTAAACCAAACATTAAGTCCTCCTTTGAGTTGATCTTCAATACTGTATGCCAACCAAAACATTAACTGATAATAAGTCTTACAAATTATAAACAACCAATGCTACTAGCATTACAGTCTATAAAACTCTCAAACAACTTACCAAGTATATCCATGACTTCTAAGCAGATTCTCTCTAGCCACTTCTCGTATTAGGTATGTTTATTCCTCGAATCTAGAGAATTAAATCTACCCATTTCATCCTCCTAGTGAGTTTCAAAATCGTATATCTTTCAGGCTATATGTAATCCCCATTTCCAGTTTTAGTTTGGGAGCTCATATCCCATTTCCCACTAACTTCATGGAATGATTCTTATATTTCTTAAATTTATTAGCAAAGAAACTGATGTTGCAGACCACTGGGTCGTTGGTAGATGAACTTGGCATCTGATTATAGCTCATGGTTTGGTGCAATATCCAAATTGTAAGCATTCGATGTCAGTCACTGGTGTATGGGTTTCTTGCGAAAATAAGAAGCTAAGGACTTATCTATGGGATATGAGTTTGTAGTTTCCAAAAGGCGGGAAGACTAACGATAAGATTTCATCTGGAAGAAAAACAATGTCTTGGATAAAGTAAGTCCCATGGGTTTTCTTGCTTAGAAATACTACATAGCTCTTTGTGAATCTTACAGCCTATGGTTATAGTACTTGTTGGGTTCTTTCTCCATATAGCTTTCTTGTAGGCTTCCATATAATATAGATGGATATTCTTTAACTATGTGTCTATCTTAACCTTGTATACTATAACTGCAAAGCCAAAAGCAAAGCATCCATTAGCTACAACATCAAGTCTACTATTCCTTTCTTCACAGACATCTTAATCAGAATTATAGCCCAAAAATGTGTAAAAACATTGACATTTTATGCCCTCAAACTAGGACTCTAAAAAAACCTTGTTCATGATAACTTACTTCTTGCTATCTACATAAACACAGAGAGCTTAACAAAGCCACCAAAATTCACATTTGATCAAGATAGCACATGAATTGTTTAGCCACTAAGAACTCATCTTGATTAGTTGGAAATGTAATGATAATAACAACCTGGGCCTAAATATTTTAATCAAGTACCAGTTTTGAAAGTGCACCTGTTCTTTTAAAATTCACCTGACCTGTAAAATATGAGCACTATATTTCTCAAACAACAACCATCCCCCCATGGCTGAAACCAATATCTCTACAGATGTTCGCTGTAAATTCCCAGCTAACACTTGCATTCATATATTCTTAGTCTTCTTGTTCACAAGTCTCATATGAACATCTAAATCAACTAGTTCATTCAAGGCGTCTGCCTTTGGAAAAATGTATTCCCGTTATAATTGGATGTGTGCATATATAATTCATTGTGCTCCACATTCTTGTAGGAAATAGCTTGGGAAAAATCTCACACAAGCGCCAACTTAATTTATTGGAAGTATTCCAGCTATTTGGTTCCCACAACACAAGAGCATATCGCCTCCTAGCAATGTGGCGATCCCCACAAAGACGTACATTTTTTACAATTCAGATCGATATACCATTTAAATCGTAATAATCCCAAATGAAATAACCAAAGTTTCTAACTTTGGTGAGGGAGAACATGTTTTCCAGTCTCATCTTCCACATCATGTAGCACAAATCTTGAGTCAGGTGCATATCATGCTTACTTCATTTGCAACTTCAGTATTCTTAGCATGCTCTCCTGGCTCCAAATTTCCATATTGAATTGTACAAGTACTAAGAAATTCTCCCTTCCTAACCTTGAAGGCTACTTATATAGGTTCCTTAAGCCATGATACCCTACTATGATGACACATATGAAGGTTCAACCTTCTGAGCATTACAAAACGCTGAAAAATATGTATTAAGCTCACCGATGAACTCATTTAAAGTGGTATTGCACTATTTTATTTTTGTAGAGTCTAGATTGTAAAAGAAAATCAATAGAGAGTGAGACTATAACCTCTAAACTCATTTAAAGCGGTATTGCACTATTTTATTTTTGTAGAGAGCCTAGCTTGCAAAAGAAAATCAATAGAGAGTGAGTCTACAGCCTCTATAAAGGATTGATGATGGGGGTTTTTCGTTGAAGCCAGGTTGTAAAGGATTGATGCAACCCTGGTTTTTCCATTGAATCCCGAATGGATCAGTTGCCTCAATACCACTAGTTTTGGTTGAGTGAATAGAGGCATAGTGCACGAGTTACATGTGGAAAAAGGTGTTTTACAACATTAAAGCCAAGTCCTTCAAACATGACAGTTGTTTCCACGGTTAAAAAAAAAAAACAGTCACTCGCACTAGTCGACCAAGCCTATATTTTTGTGTGGAGTTCGATACAATTTAAACAGATGTCATATTAATTAAATGGACTGTGATCTTAAGTTTTTTATTATCAATTTCACCAAAACAAATATCAAATTACATCAAATCTGAGATGGCTCACTTTCCAACTAACACCATCATGTTTCACATATGTTTTTCTAACAACCACAATAATGTTTAAAGAATTAAGAGCAACTTTATGCTTTTCTCAAGTGAATTTGTGATTGTCATTAGGATACTAATCATTTGGTTCCTTTCAAGTTGTTGAAAGTGGATGGTAGGCTAGTGTTGCACAAAATGGAGTGGAAAACGACAAGGACAAACAATGCAAAGGGAAAATGGCGATGTATATTAATTCTAACCTCATGAGTCGTGTATTTTCTTTGGAATTAATTTTTAAAGAAACGTAAAGGGAGATTTAGATTGATTCAATCCAAGTAACCTTCTAATCAATGTGCCATCTTGTATTAGAATTTAAAATTTTTATTTTCCTTCCTTTCACTATTTCTTTTAAATAATAATAAAGTATACTTTACAATTGGGTGAACAAAACTTTCAAGAACATGCATATAGAATCTAACCATTTAGGTTCTGGTTTGCAGGTGTTATGGATGACTCTGGCTGGGCTACTGCACTGATGTTTCTCGGGGATGGACATTATTTTCAGTCTTGAAGGCACCCCACAGTGCGCTTCTTTTTTCATCACTTTTGACAGGTTTGAAGGTATACCTTAGAGCGCTTCTTTATCCACACCTGCTGTTATTTTCTGGGTCAGACTACTGTATATGGTTTGTGCCTATGGGTTTGTCTCTCCTCGTTTTGACCACTTGATATCCCTGCATGCACGTTGTTTTTTTCCTTTGGTCTGAGTAGGGTTTCTATGCGCTGGCCTGTATCCCTTGGCAAACAACAACGGCTGGAGTCCCTCCTCATTGCCGAGGACTAGTACCAACCAGCATAAACAAGTGGGAAGTTCTTTGTCATAGTTGTTGTTTGCAAAGGGGTATTTAAACTACCTGGTATCTGCCTAGTGGGGTCGACATCTGGGTTTGTTGTCTTTAGTGTTGTTTTCTTATTTTCGGACCTCTAGAAGCTTCTGCCATCAGAAGGTAGGGTTGACTTTGTTTGTTTCTGTCGCTTTTAGCGCATGGTGGCATGATGGTTCCCCGGGTTAGGTTCCCTGGCTCGTGACTCTGTGCGAAAAGGATGCTATGATTCCTGTCGGGTACTTTCCGGGGTTGACGGGTATTGTAAACTTGTGCCAGGGTTTTTGTATGCGGGGTTTTTTGGGTGGTTTTTACCCTGGGTTTAGTGGTTCTCTCACGGGGGTTTTTCTCTTTGGCTAAGGGTTCCTTTACTTGGGTTTGTCTCTGGACTGTGCCAGGGTTTGTACTTGGGTTGTTTTTCGAGGCTTGATTTTTATACCCCTGTGATACTTTATGCCGATTTCACTGGAGAGACCGTCGGCAGTTTCGGCCGGTCGTAATGCTGACCGTACGCGTCGAAGGAAGACAAAAACTCTCAAGGCGAGGGAGGGTAAATTAAACTACGTGGTTGGCAGAGACATTTACATTGATAGAGTTGATGCCTTATGCGCCCAAGCCCTCATTGGGAGGCTGGAATATGCTACTTTGGACAAGAAACTGTGGGTTGAGTGGGATACAGAGAGGTGGAAGCCACTCATAAATTACGTTCCTGCCATTAGCCTCTTAGTCAGGGGGTGGATTGTGTTCGTATTTTTAGAAGATGGACATGCTACCACTATTTTAAACAGGCCGTGGAGGGTTGGTAAGGGCTCATTGGTTCTTGATAGGTGGCATGTGCATTTCGACCCAGCTTGAGAAAGGATCAAAAAGAGACACCTTTGGGCTCTTTTACCAGGGCTGCCTTTTCCTCTTTGGAACCGCACTATCCTGGAGGGTATTGGAAATACGATTGGCCGATTTGTTGCTGTAGATGAAGAATTTATGAATATTTTCGATAAAAGTATTGTAAAGATCTTAGTGGAACTCGATACATCCATCGGTCTGCCTGCTGATATCGATTTATTATGTAATGAGACCCTCCTCACTCAACGTATTGATTATCAAGGCGTTCCTTTCCATTGTAGTTGTTGTCGGGAGATTGGGCATCTGAGACGTAGCTGCCCTTCTATGCGAATATCATCTAAGTCTCTGGGATCTCTCTCACCGTACACAGAACATTTGTCTCCCATTTCGGAGCAGAGGCATCACCAGGTAAGTCAATCCTCGTTTCTCCCAATGTCTTCTTTCGATAATATGAAAGATGCTTGTGTATTGTTCGATGATGCATATGAATCAGAGATTGCATATTTGGACTTGTTTGCACCGAAAGCCGCCCCTATGTTACTGCCGGTTTCGGGTTGTCCCTTAGTTTTCCCTCCTATCCCGCATGCGGAGGCTGAATACGTAGGAGTTATTGGATCAGATTTGGCACTTGTTACACCACCCATCCCGCATGCAGAGGTTGATTACGTAGGGGCTAATGGATCTGATTTGGCACTTGGTGCACCATCTCTGGAGTTACTTTGCGCCAGGGCTGATGGATCTGACATATCACATGTTGTTCACCCAGTTTCAGATGGGTTTGCTGGGACTGATTTGCTGCATGTTGCACCCTCTGTTAGCGGCCTTGACAAACCTCTCCCACCTTTCTCTCCCACATTTAGGCTTTCTGGTCCCCCCTCTCCTCCCCACTTTTCTTCCCTTGACAGTTGTGTGTCTCCCTCTATTGATCCCCTTCTGAAGACTGATATGTCTGATATTACTTCTCGGGGGGACGGGTCTATGTTGTCTCCTTCACCCTCTCCAGCGTAATGTGGTTTAAATCCGGTGCCTTTTCAAGCACCCGAAAACTTGGTTACTGATGCTCGCCTTGAGGAGCCTGACTGTGATTATTCACCTTCTAAAGGTCGTCCCCTTTTTTCACCATCTGACTTCCCTCCTTTAATCCCCTCAGATCCCCCAGCCACTTCACCCCAGAGCCCGGTGGAAGCTTCGTCTTTTTCAGATCCTTCGCTCCATAAAACTCTGCATATCTTCTCGGATAAAACTCCCCTATCTCCTTCGGTACTGCCCCTTGACTCCATTCGGTTTGAAAATGTCACCATTAGGTGGAGGAAGAAAAAAAAAATCCTTTATCTGCCACACGTGAGTCTCTTGCTCCTGCTCCACATACTCCCATTTCCACCCGTCTGAAGAATGCAGCACGTTTGACTGGCTCCTCAAACCAAAGGGTCCTTAGAGCATTGACCCCTCCACACTCGGAAACCTAATGCGTATCCTGTCACTGAATGTAAGAGGGTTAGGAGGCTCAACCAAATAGAAAAGCCTTCGAAGATTGTTTTTATCTCTCTCCCCGGATGTGGTGCTTTTACAGGAAACTATGACCATCACTTACCCGGCACTTTTTGCCTTTTCCAAGCTATGTCTTGGGTGGGAATTTTGTGCTCTCGATTCTTTGGGGCTCTCGGGTGGTATTCTCTCAGGTTGGAACCCCAATGTGCTTCGATGTAAATCCTTTCATACACTGGCGGGCATCTTGCTTAAAGTTTTGATGAGGGGTTGTCCTTTGCCCTTCTCCATTCTAAATGTCTATGGCCCTTACTCACATAGGGATACTTTCTGGAATGCGGTTGCTTCGGGAGGAATCCTCTCTTTACCGAACCTTATCCTTGCTGGGGACCTGAACTTTACTCTGAGTGCCTCTGAAATATGGGGTACAAAAGCCTTACTTGACCCTTTGGGCCCTTACCTTTCCTCTTTATTCTCTGCACATCATCTTATGGATATTGCTCCTTTATATGCCGGTCCAACATGGCGTAATGGAAGGGCGGGGGAGGAAGGCATTTCTAAAATATTGGACCGTTTTTTGTTATCTGAACAGCTCACTTGCTGTTTGCCTCGACATCATGTGTGGGCTCATAGATGCAGGATTTCAGATCATTTCCTTGTTCTGCTTGAATGGGGGGAACCTCCGAGTCCTTGTCTTTACCCTTTTAAATTTAACCATACTTGGCTTGGAAATGAGGGTTTTGATAATCTGATTCGTCATTCCTGTTCTGCACTCCCATTGGATAATTCAATGGCTGATATGCTTACTTTCTCTTCTCAGCTACGCCATTTAAAAGAGAAGGTGAGAGCTTGGACAAAGGTGGAGAATCTGAGATTAAAGGCCTGTTCTAAGCTTTTGGAAGAAGATATAAATTCCATTCTTCTTTTGTCACATTCTGGGATTTTAACCCAGGATCAACAAAACAGGTTAAATATTCTAAAAGCAGATTATCAAAAGCTCTTGGAACATGAAGTGAACTCAGCCAGACTACAGAGCAGAGTCACCTGGGCTAAATCTGGGGATGCCAACACCAAATTTTTCCATGCTGTGGCTTCTGCCCGAAAAAATCAGAATGCCATTTGGAGTCTATAGGATGAAAATGGTGACTGGATATTGGATGATCGTGGCATTAAGGCCCTTGGTGCGAGACACTTTAAAGAAATATTTGCTGATGATGGGTTAACCAATCTCTCTACGTAGCTGAAAGTTATTCGTCTCTTTCCTTCCTTTGTTTCCGGGGAAGATCACTCTGCCTTTACTAGCCCTGTTACACTTTTTGAGATTGAGGGAGCTTTAAAGGCTTTTAAAAAAGATAAAGCCCTGGCCCTGACGGTTGGACGGTTGAATTTTATTTATACTTTCTTGATTTGTTGGGGCCTTCATTGGGTAATCTGGTGGAAACCTCACGTCTTCTTGGAAAAGTTGCACCTGCTATAAATTCCACCTTTATTTCCCTTATACCAAAAGTTGAACACCCTATATGCTTTGGGGATTATCGGCCTATTTCATTATGCAACCTGTGCTATAAACGGATCTCAAAAGTGGCGGCCTTGAGACTCAAGCCCTTTTTGGATTCCTCTATCTCTCCTTAGCAGTTTGGTTTCCTTAAGAACCGCCTGATACATGCGCCTATTTCCATTATTCAGGAGGTACTCCACACTGTAAAGTAGATGAAGAAATCGGCTCTCATTCTTAAGCTGGACTTAACAAAGGCTTTCGACCGAGTGAATTGGACATTCATCCGGCTGATACTTATCCAGATTGGGGTTCCTCTAGTGGGTGTTAACTGGATTATGGGGTGTATCTCTTCTGCAAATTTTGCTGTTCTTGTTAATGGATCTCCTTCCTCTTTCTTCCCCGCTTCTCGAGGCATTAGACAGGGCTGTCCCCTTTCCCCGCTCCTCTTTATTTTGGTCATTGAAGGACTTAGCCTCCTGATCGAAGATGCCAAGCAAAATGGTGTAATTAAAGGTATAAAGATCTCGGAAAATCTTTCTATCACACACTTACTCTTTGTTGACGATGTGATCCTTTTCGGGATGGGCACTTTTGAGGATTGGATTGCTTTTAAGGTTATTCTGGAAACATTCTGTGAAGCCTCAGGCATGAAGATCAACATGGATAAATCATGTTTCCTAAATTATGATTTGGATGATGCTCTGTTGGGTAGAATTTCTAGCATCATGCCCTACAGATTTGAACATCTCAATCTTGGTTTCACTTACCTTGGTTTTTACTTGAAACCCTCTGGCTATCTAGTCAAAGATTGGCTTTGGCTCATCACAAAGTTTGAGAATCGTATCAATCATTGGTCGAACTAGCTCTTATCTCTGGGTGGGCGTTTGGTTCTGGTTCGTTCTGTTCTTACCAGCTTGCCGGTCTATTGGTGTGCACTCTTCCCTATCCCCTCCTCAATACTGGATAAGCTTAGAAAACTTATATTTTCATTTCTCTGGGGGTCTTCGGCTAAGAAAAAAAAGTACCACCTAATTGATTGGCATATTTTGTCTTGCCCCATATCACAGGGGGGTTGGGGAATAAAACATCTCCCACTATTCAGTTTATCTCTGAGGATGAAGACTTTCTGGTTTGCTTTGAACAATCCTGGCATTTGGAATCAGCTCCTAAAGGAAAAATACATGAAGAATTTACCCATACACTCTTGGTGCAGACTTAAACATTTCAGATATTGGAACGTATCTCTTATATGGAAAGGCTTTATAAATAGCCTACACTGGATTGGGAAAGGTTTAATATGGCAAGTTGGAAATGGATCTGAGATTCGTGTTGGTGCGGACCCAATTGTGGGTTTAGGCAGTTCTTTTATCCTTTTGGCTGAGCTAAGATCTTACCTTGAGGACTACGGGATTTGCACTCTGGACCAGGCAATAAATCATGCTTCTGGCCACTGGTTTTCTACTGAGGAGCTGTATTTATGTGAGGAATGGAGTACTCTTTGGAGAACTTATATCAGAGGTCTGGAATATAATAGAATCAGCTTAAATGAGGAGTCTGATTCGCTACTGTGGTCCTTTGGAAACTATGTGGGTCCGCTCAGTGCTGCCCTTGGCTATGACAATTTGATTCTTATCAATGATTTTGAGGCACAAAACCGGATTTTGGCTTTGCTGTGGTCTTTAAAGTTACCACTGAAGATAATCTGTTTTACATGGATGTTGGTAAAGGACAGGATTCTCACCTGGGATCATTTGCAATCAAGAGGTTACTATGGGCCCAGTAGATGTATATTTTGTGAAAGTGATGTTGAAGGCTGTGGCCATTTGTTCTTAGAGTGTCCCTTCTCGGTGAAAATTTTCACACATTTCTCGTCCTGTATGGGTTTCACCTTCTCCCCTCACAACTCTGTGCAGATTTTCTTATCTCATCAGTTCAACACATATACCTTATCCGAGACTTTCCTTTACACTCCTGTCGTTGTTTTTTGGCACCTGTGGCTCCACCGTAACTATTGTATATTTGAAAATGGAAAACCTTATGTCTCCCTGCTCATTTCTAAGATTGAGAGTTTTCTTTCCCTTTACCCTGTGCCACATTTTACTAAAAGAAGCCGGCAGATTGGTCCTAAGCCTTTGCATTCCTTTCCAATTGGATATTTTGATGGTGCAGCACAATTGAATTCAGGAGGTGCTGGGTTTGTGATCTATATCAGTGAAACCCATTATTTCTGTTTTTCTGTGGGCTGTGGGTTAAGCACTAATACTCGTGCTGAACTGTTGGCTCTATGGTCCGTACTCAGAGTATGATTATTGATGGGATTGCCCATTCAGATGATCTACGGTGACTCAATGGTGATTATTTCAAGGGTAAAAAGACTATCAGCCCTTAAAATTCCCACTTTGAAACATTGGTGCAATGAGATATTTTCTATGTTGCAACAGGCCCCACCGGTGTCCTTTAATCATATTTTTCGGGAACATAATATGCTAGCTGATGATCTATCAAAAAAGGCACTTAATTTGGAAGATGGCACTGGTCATTTCTCAGAAACTATGGATGGGGAGGTCATTGGAGATGGCCACTTTACTCTTTTTTGAAGGCTGTTATTTTCTATTTTTACAGCATTCGGTTATATGATATGTATTTCATTAATATTGTCTGTTTTGGGGGACATTTAGCTAGCTGTTATTCTTCCCTGGAATATATGTTTAGTAGGACACTTCAGCACTTCGAAATTTTCTGACCTGAGTATTCAAGGATGATGAGAAAAGTCTGCGATGATCAGACTTTGTTTTATTTTTACGACATTGGCTAGCTGTCCTGCTGTTCTATTCTATTTTTTGCTGTTCGGGTGGGGGATGGACTATATTGTCTATATCATGTTCAATGTTTAAGATGTCTTTTTGATTCATATGAATATCAAAGGCTAGAATTTTTTCTTCTGAAAAAAGAATCTAACCATTTAACTTTTATGACAGGTCGAAAGCTTAGTAATCATTAACAATATACTCTTTTGACTTCAACACATAAAACAATATTCAACTTTTTGTTGCAAATTACATAATGACAAGTGTTGTTCAAAGGGCCAATATGTGTGCTAACAAGTGTTCCATGTAGTCTCTAGGTTGGTTTAAAAAATATTGTTGTAAACGTTTGACTATGGTTAAAACTTATACATCAAAGTCTATGCATATTGGATAATTTTTAAGTGTGAGATTGTTATAAAGTTAAGAGAGGGCATTGGGAGCCCCTTCACAAGCACATTCGGAGATACTTCACGTGAATGGAAAGTGCTCTAAAGTGAGATTGGATTATGTTGTATGCATGTTGGAATTGTTCTTTTACGTGCACAACAAACCAATGCTTTTATTTTTTCCCCCTCAACATGAAAAACAACACCCAAACACACCAACGTTTCACTTATCAATTTTAAGTCTAACCTCGGTAGGTACCCATTTCCATCCAACCTTGTTTAAAATATAATAGATTACAATGAAAATAGATTTCATAATAGTAAATTATTAAATGCTTTTTATTTAATATATAATAGATTACAGTGAAAATAGATTTCATAAAGAATTGATTGCACTTCATATTTTATTATATAATCTATGTATAAAATAGAAATATTTTTTATTTTCTATACAATATATTATAATATTAGTTAACTATTTTGTTTTATCAAAAATTTAACAATGATTGATTTTTTTGTATATAAAGTATTATGATGAAAATTATCTTCATATGATGATGATGACGACGACAACA
The DNA here is from genome assembly GCA_001517045.1 of Pseudotsuga menziesii. Taxonomy (NCBI): domain Eukaryota; kingdom Viridiplantae; phylum Streptophyta; class Pinopsida; order Pinales; family Pinaceae; genus Pseudotsuga; species Pseudotsuga menziesii. The sequence goes on from LPNX011008238.1 coordinate 29,034, forward strand.
TTGCATTGTGGATACTACATTGTGTCTAAAATATTATGTTGATATTGTGTGAGGTATTAATTGTATTCATTTAAATAATTATTAATTATTTAATTATATTATTAATTAATAATTAGATAGTATTATTTATAAAAAAATATTAATTATTAATTCTATTATTATTTTTAATTTAATAATTATGAATTATCCTCCTTATTATTATTATTATTTAAAAATTTCTGAGATTGATTTTTAATATAAGATTTATATTTTTTGTAATTAACAGAAAATATATAATTATTTTCATTATTTAGCAAAAATATTTAATAAAACATATTGATTTAAAAAATTAATCAAATATTATTAAGGATTGTTTTCATGATTTAATATGCAAGATGTTATCATTATATAAAATTGGAGGATAGTTTTTTCTTATATTTAATTATCATACAACTTAAATTTAGTTCAGTAAAAATATTTAATAATAATTTATGAAATATTATTTAATAGAACAATATTTGCAATCATAATCCAAATAAAATGATTTAATAAAACTAAGGTTTTATATGATATGACAACTCTAAATTTAAATGAGTGATATATCTCAAATTTAATTTAATAACACGGAAAATATTAATAAAGTTAATCATTGGCATACTCATAATGCATTTTATGTATCCAACAACAACAACATCTGTATGATATTAAGGAAAATAATATACATGCGTGATATGCATATCAATATATATGTCAAATATACATCTCATCAAAATCAATAAGCATGGTCATGTATACACTTATACAACATTCAATATACATGTCAAGTACCACTGCTAGCGAGGTTCACAAGTAGAGCCAGAGCCATCAATGCCTTCTCTACTAGACATAGAGGGTCTATTAGTATGCATGTAAAATAACAATGACAATAGTAGAGTATGACATATCTCTCCACTGGGAAGTATATCACCAAATGTGACCATAACATGTAGAACATCAATAGCTAGATGTTATAATATGAAATGGAACTTCTTCGTCTGAGTACTGACATTGAGCATGTTGATACACAAATGAAATTATGGATAGAAGTTTCCAAAAACCTATAGATGAATATATTCCGTGATACACTTTGTTCCTTTTAGTCTTGCCTATGTTTTTTAATGAGCTTAACTTGTAATCGTGACTATTGTCATTGCATGTCATGGGTCATTCACGGGTAGCCCTATATGAAAACTCGTGGTTATATGATCACACTATGCATTCGCGGGTTTCCTTCATAGGAGTCACGATCCATTCACGACCTGTCGGTATATATACATGTGGTTATATTAAGGAAAAAAATTAAAAATAAAAAAATGATTAGTCAGGGGTAGTTTTGTTCGTAATCATAATGCCCACAACCTCCCTAACCTTCGTAACTCCCTTTGATCACCAAGTATAAATAGAGGGGAGGGGTATATGTTAGAAAACACATATTAAGAGAGAAAGGTTACGCTGGAGGAATAATTGGATATTGGAGCAAGAGAACTCAGTCCTTGGTCAGCAGAGGAGGGCTTGTCTCAGATAGAGGTTGTATCATTCCATGTTGCTTATAAATAAAGAGATATTTTCTTATGTAATTGGTGCATCAATGCTATTATATCTTATGATTTATGAAATATATTGTCATCTCCTTTATATGCAATTATAATGCTTCATTCATCTTTATATAACATGTTAGATATCTGTGGGAATGTATCTATCTCTTTTGCAGGTGTTTAGAATATTTGGAGCTTCTGGAGCAGTCAGAGAGAAGACTAAATCTTGGATCAACCTTCATAAATAAGGTGCAAGTGATTTCTTTTTCTATTATCTCACAAAAATCTCTAGAATGTTGTATTTCTTCAAGTTGAATATTTATATGCTAGTGTCCCCAGACCCTTCGGTCATAAGGTAGATTCCCTGAACAACAGAACTAGTGACTCCATTGGGGATTCTAGCATGTTTTGGGTCTGTTCCAATAGTTTCTAGTCCATTTTTCTCCTTTTGTTTCTATAAGTGTCTTCCTTGTATTTTTCATTCACTCCACAATGTTTGGTCCTTAGAATCCCTTAGTCATTATTGTTTCTTTTGAAAAATATTGGTTGTAATCACGGGTTTCCTATACATACAGTCACGGTTGGTTGTTTGTAATCGCGCGTTGACTATATATACAGTCGTGGTTCATGCGTAACATGTTTGAGTGTCATTCATATTTTCTTGTAGGGTTAGGTCATATTTCTAGGGTTTCCCGTATTTTTTGCATTTTGACTCCTTAGGTGCATGTATGGTTTCTTCTTTGGCATTATGTTGTGCTATTTGTTGGAGGAGCTGGTCGGTGAGCCGACTAGTTGAATAGCTGACTAATCGGAGATTAGGTCGGCTGCGTAAAGTCGTGTCGGTTGACCGAACCGATAGGTAGTTACTTGTAACCATTTGTAATCATATATATTAGGTTGTTGAGCCATATGAGAACTCGGTTTAGTTTTGGATATATGTATGGACCCTCATGTAATATTAGAATATAATTTGTTACTTCCTTATCTATTCTGGTCTCTTGTGTCTGTTATGTTTATATGTTTCTGTGTGTATTACTGGTAACCCTATGTGATTTGTGAGATTACAACATTGGTTCTGTTGCCGGTAGTACATATACGGATGTAATGACCATAAGCAGATGATATCAGAGCAAGAGATTAAGAACTGGTGGGAGCGTAAGATAGAAAATTATTTGTAAAACTATGCAAGGAGAAACAGATTGGCCATTGCTCAAGAAAAGGAGAAATTATTCACCGAAACACATGAGAAGTTTGTAGAGTCGGTACCTCAGCTTTTGAAAAAACTTCTGGATGAAAAATATGGAAGCAACTAAAGACCAAGAGTTACTGGAAAAAATGATTCAAGGTGGATGAACAAACCTATCAGAGTGGTTTGAAAATATCACAGATGAATTCTATGAAGAACAAGCCATGGAGGAAAGAGTTTCGGTCGAAAGCATTGAGAAAAGGTTTTATACAGACCTCACCAAGCAGTTCCTTTGCTCCTTACTGACCCTGTTGTTCAAATTCCTAATCGAGAAAGGAGTGGGCCATATCATAGAGCCTCATCCATCACTACGCGAACCGCCACCAAATTCCAATTGGGTGGAGAAACAGAAGAAGTGGGAAAAATTTATTTCCAAAAGGGAGTGGGAGTACTTCCTAAGCAAATAAATAGAACTATCTAAGATTTCTAAAGCATCAGGTAGGCTATGGGGGGGTAGCTGGTCATGTGTCGGGGTAGAGTAAAAAGGATTCTATTCGACTAAAGAAAATACCACCACCATCAATGAAAATTTGACCTAAAAAGTTAAAGGTACATAAAGGTACTTCAGACTTATAGAAGTTAGAAAGAGAGAGGAGGCAGAAAACAAGGGAAGAAAGAAGAGAGCAGTCTATAGCACTGCAAAGAAGAATGACCACTAAGGTGACAGAACAAGAAAGAAATCCGCCAGAGTTGGTTCATGACTGACAGGAAGAAGGCGTGGATGAAGAAGCATCACCCATGGAACAAGACTTGTGGATAGAGTAGTGAGAAACTATCCAACTAGAAATTCCCTAGGAGGTAATACCTTTGTCTCCAATGGATCCAAGTACTCGAATGCAGGCCATTTTGGAAGAAGACCTACGACTAAGAGCTGGTGAGTTCAGTATATGGAGCCAACTAGACAATGAAGTAAATGAGGATAATCATTTAGTAATTCGTCAACCAGAGGAAGGAAATTGGGTAACACTTTAGGCATACCTTTCCAACCGAAGTATCCACTTGCTCTACCCGACACATGAAGGAGCACCCCCCTACCAAACACAGCTTTGCAAAATTCAGAACAGTTGGACCTGCAAAAAAATCAGTGCAGTTGGACATTGACTAAAGAAGTCTACCCGAACCGACTGCTTGTTGGAGAAGAAATGACAAACAAAAATATCGACGAGAATGACAGTTCTGTCCATAACAGCTATGAACAAAGTGATACGCAGAGTATCCCACTACCACCACCACCACCTCCCGGAGGATACACCGACACCGGCATGGGTCACGGATCAACACATATCCCCCTCTATGAGGGTGATGAAGACCCCAGATGACATTGGTTCGTCTGTGAGTCAATATGGGAGGCAAATCAAGTTACGCTCGAAGAACAACAGATGGCACAGTTCGCTGGTGCTTTATGAAAAAGAGCGCTAACTTGGTATATGACGTATATCGAGAGAACTCCCCAAGAATCCAAAGTTGACATTAAGGCACAATTCTTATATTTCTTTAAAACTCCAGATGCAAAACATCTGGCAACCAAAAAGTTGAAAACAACATCTCAGAAACCAGCAGATTCCGTCCGGGAATATGACAAACGATGGAAAGACCTCTGCAGCCAACTAGACTATGTAATTGATGAACAATTATTAATTCAGTGGTTTCTTGTAGGTATATCACATAAAATCCAGCCGTACATAAGCTTGGAGACATTTAAAACATATGAAGACACACTTACCAAAGCTCTGCAATTAGAGATGGATGAATATTTCCCAGCATATCCCATCGATACCAGGCTAGAAGAACAGCTAGAAATCATGCAGAAATCTTTGAAAGAGCTGAAACTCAAGAATCAGGATGTCTGGTGCACAAAATGCTCCACGATCGAACACACTAAGTATAACTATTGACAGGATGTTCGTTTTGTTCAAACGAAATGCTTCTGTGACATTTGCCAAGAACATGGAGAACATACAACGAAATATTGCCCATATAACATGAAAAATGGCAAAGCATCATGGTGCGCAATCTGTGAGGTAAAAAGTCACACAACTGTTGACTGCCACTTAAACTTGAAGAATCGACAAAACTATCAAGCAGTCTACCAAACGATTGTAGTCACACAGAACAATGACAACGCTTCAAGGAACAATCAACAAAATGAATCAAATAATAAAATATATGAAGGCCATCGATATGAGCATTGGTTCGACAACTGTCATGGGGGATATGGAGGTCGGGGATGATTCTTTGGAAATCACAACAATTTACCACGACGGCCCATCCAGTGCTTTACATGATACAAAGAAAGACATCGCTATGCTGACTTCCCATACAAGGATAGAACTGATCTAAAGTTTTGTACTAGTTGTGGTGTGGGAGATCACTCATTAGAGGATTGTCCCACCATGCTCGACAAGATTAATAAAAATAAAAATGTTAATGTCTTATCATGTGTTCAAAAACATGATGTAATGAATACAAAGAACCTACACATAGTAACTCGACAAGGGACGAAAATTGGAAATGATAATCCACATATAAGTAAAATCAAAGAAAAGAATGATTATCCTAATCCAACAAAACAAAAACAACTATATAACGATGCATCGTACATGTTTAAAGAATTTTCTAGACAGGAAGCAGTCTATGACAGTCAAGAAAACATAGTTAAATATCTCAATTCATTGACTTGCTATATAATATGAATCACAGTAATAATACAGAAAAACAAACCAAAAATATCTGCAATCTGAACCAAAAAGGCAAGACTGATGTCGACCCACTTGTCGATATAGAAACCAAAGGATACCATGTTGGACAAGTTGTACTCGACTTCAGTTCACAAGTAAACATTATGACCCGAGATACATGGGATCAGTTGGGTAGAACTCGACTATATGAATCAGGTATATACCTCAAGTTAGTTGACCAAGGGTTGATCGAACTCATTGGGGTTTGGAGAGATGTCGACACAACAATAAAAGGAATATCGACCAAAGTTGACTTTGAAATCATTGACCCTAAAGAAGGATCCAGCTCCTTCCCAACCTTGGTAGGTAAACCATGGGGAAGAAAAATGAAAGCATCAATATCTTTAGACAAAGAAAGGATAAAATTAAAAGGGAATGGATAGAAATTTATCGCCCCTATTCATCCTTCCCAAGTTGAACCTTGGATTGAACCCATCGATGCAGAAGTTGACATTTGACAATTATATCAAATTCAAAATAACAAAGACTACACTGAACCCAATACCTATGGTGAGCTTCACTTAGGCAACCATGACTCAGTAGGATATAATTCAGACGCAGAATTATATGATTGGGAAGTTGAAAAATACGAAACTCAAGCAAGGGGTTGTTGGACCATTCAAGCTATACAGAATAAACCAACCCATCAATGCTTCTCAGTATCCATCATCCCAAAAATATTCGAAAGGAAAACTAGGGAATACCCTAACTTAACCCCAAAAAATAAAAGTATTAGACAAAACCCAAGGTATAACGAAAGAGAGTCCCTAGTTCTACATATAGAACAAGTATCTAAGAACCTAGGTGAACATGGCTGACTACAAAGCCTAGTAGAAACCTTTACAAGACAAGTTGCTCGATGGTGGGACACCCATCAATCAAGACTGCAGACTTGGACAACCGCTTCGACTTACATCAAAGAAATATTCGGAGGAAGGAATCTAACTAAATAGGTGCGAATTCCTATCTTCATTCAAGGACAAGACCCAGATGAACACATAAGAACATGCGAAAGAGAATGGAGAAGACTTGGTTATAAAGAGGAACATACATGGCCACACCTGTTTCCCTTGATGCTAGTCGAATTACCAAATAAAATTTATAAAATGGAAGAAGCACAAGAAAAAATGTTACAATGGAATGAACTTAGAGAAAACTTCATCAAGGACTTCAGTTTTATAATGCAAAACAAGAATCTAGTCGAAACTGCAGAGCAGATAAAATAATTCATAGAACCGACTAGGAACAATAGTCTGATACCAAACCATGATCGACCAGAAATATCATGCAATAACATTCAAACCAACAGAATACCACAATCAACAAGACTGCAAATGGAAAATGGAAATACAAAAGGAAAAATATTTCGATGAAACTCATATCAATCATAAACAACAAAACCAATTCGAACAGTACTTAAAGTCGACACAACCGACAAAGAAGACACCGACCAAATGACCGTAGCAGATTTCCCTGCTACATTCTCACAATTCAAAGAAGGGATTTGACCAATCAACGAAGAAAAGTAACCAGAATGGATGGATGCCAAAGTTAAAACTAAATAGTTTGACATATCAAACTATGAACGACCAAAAATGGCAAGAATTGGCGATTACTGGAGCGAAGAGCAAACGAGTGAAATATTAAACCTATTGAAAGAATTCTAGGATGTCTTTGCTCGAGACTATAAATATATCAAAGGTCTAGTCCATGAAATGGGTGAAATGAAGATCGACATCAAACCCGATGCCCGACCCGTAAATAAAAAGCCATACAAATTAGCTCATAAATACAAAGAGATAGTCAAGAAAGAGATCAATAATATGCTCACAATAGGAATTATCTACCCTATCATCCAGTTGAAATGGGAAATCCCATTGGTTGTCCATCTAAAGAAACACGACCTGAAAAACTGAAGATTTGTGTCGATTTCAGAGAACTAAACAAAGTCACTCTAACAGACCCATTCCCAACGCCATACGTAGACGAAATCTTAAATGAAGTTGCAGGACATGAATGCTACTTGTTTACAAATGCATTATCACGGTATAACCAAGTACCAATAGCCAAAGAGGATCAGAAAAAGACCACATTCGTATGTGAATTTGGCTCATTCGCCTACAAAGTTATGTGTTTTGGTCTCAAAAATGCACATGCAGTATTTTTTAGAATTATTGTCAAAACATTTCAGGAATACATCTACAAAACAATGGCAGTATATTTTGACTATTGGAAGATCTACTCCATATTGAAAGATCATTACAAATGGCTAAGGCTCATCTTGGAACGATGCCGACAAATCCAGTTATCTCTCAACATAAGGAAATGCATCTTCCTAACTCCTATAGGAATACTACTAGGCACATTGTATGCAAAGACGGCATCGAGGTCGACTTTGCTAAAATAAAAATTATCCTCCACTTGAAACCACCAGTGAATCCAAAATAGGTCAAGGTACTACTGGGACATACTGGATACTATAGAAAATTTATCAGATACTATTCAGATATGACCTGTCCATTGGAATAACTATTAAGACAAGACTGGGAGTTTGACTAGATAGAGGAATGTAATATCTCATTTGATACATTAAAAAGGAAACTAGTCAAGGAACCTATCCTCATATTCTCGAATTGGTTGATCAAATTCCATGTACATATCGACGCATTAGGCCTAGCAATAGGTACGATCTTAATGCAACCAGGGGACGATGGAATGGACTATCCAATAATATATAGCAGCAAAAAGCTAAACAAATCAGAACAAAACTATTCAAAAATAGAGACGGAAGCATTAGGTATGGTATTTGCACTACAAAATTATCAACATTACCTACTAGACAACCCTTTTATCTTCTATACTAACCACCAAGCATTGAAATACCTCGTAAACAAACCTTTGAATCATGGAAGAATTTGTCGATGGTTACTACTATTCTAGGAATTCGAAGTCATCATTAGACTAGGAAAACTAAATGTAGGAACTGACCACTTGTCAAGAATCGACACGGGGGAAGAGCCGACAAGAGTCGAAGATGACCTGTCAGATGCACACTTATTCCGAATAGAAGTTGTTCCAGCAGAATTGGAAGAAATAGCTCAATTCTTGGAAAATGGTGAAGCACCAGAGGGCATGAGCATGAAAAATAAACAAATCTTAGCCATGAAAGCAACACCATACAACCTCATAAATGGAATTTTATATAAAATGGGCTTAGACGGCATCCTCCAGTGATGTGTATTAGAACACGAAAGAGAAAATATTATGCATGAAACACACAGTGGACCAGCGGGAGGACATTTCCAAGCAGATACAACTACCAAGAAAATCCAACAGTCAGGGCTATGGTGGCTGACACTATACAAGGACTATAAGAAGTTTGTTAGCCAATGCGATCGATGCCAATGACTGGGTCGACGTATGCCTAATACAAAAATTCCCTTGATATCAGTAAACCCAAGTCCGACATTTGAAATTTGGGCCATCAACTTCATAGGACCATTCCCAATACCAACAAAAAGAACAGGTGCGAGGTATATAATAACTATAGTAGAATATGTAACCAAATGGGAAGAGACAGAACCTGTTGAAACCTGTTGCAGCAAGGTAGCTGCTAAGTTTATTTATGAAAACATAATTAATATATTTGGATGCCCAATGGCCTTAATGAGTGGCCAAGGGTCACACTTCATTAACAAAACCATCAAAGCACTGACAGGCCAATTCAAAATTGACCACCAATGAAGTATAGCTTATCACCCTCAATTGAATGGAGCAAAAGATGCATTTAACAAAAAAATAACAAATGGTCTAACAAAAATATGCAATACCGACAAGGATGATTAAGACGAGAAAATCCCTGCAGTGCTATGGGCCTACAGGACAGCATACAAATAATCGACAAACCAAACACCGTTTCGACTTGTCTATGGACAAGACGTTGTCATCTCACTACATTTTTTACAACAAACACCTATGATAACAGATATCTTACATATCGATGTCGAAGAAGGAAGGAAGGACCGACTGATGCAACTAGGCAAACTAGAAGAACATCGACTACTCACTATAGAACATCAAGAAATCCAAAAACAACAGCAGAAGGCTTGGCATGATAGAAACATTAAACACAAAAATTTATTTGTTGGAGATCTTACTCTACTGTATAATAGTCGAGTGAAAGGGAAACCTAAAAAGTTACACACAAAATGGATGGGACCTTACATTGTCGAAGAGACTCAGGCCAATGAATCAGTCCGACTAAGGACGTTACAAAACATAGTATTTCGGAAACTTGTTAATGGTTCCCGACTAAAACGATACCAAAACTAAGTAATTTGAAATATATATAATAACAACCATAACTGTTCAAAAGAACCTATAAAAATCTAAAAAACCCAAAAACAACAAAAAGAGCCATCAATCATAAAGCCAAAATGACAGGAAAGTTTGAAAGACACAGTATACCTCACTTCAACAATCAACATCCCTACCATCGACAAGCCATCATCGACCACCCTCAGGATCGACATCAATAGAAGACTCCAAAGGTCAAATGACACCTTCATGACTACATTAGAAGGAGCGCCAAATCCAGAACACATTAAATGCAACCTCAATCGATCGTCTTGGACCATCATTTCTGCCATTAATACCTTCATCGACAAGTTCACCACTCGCTCCACCTATAAATACTATGTCAGAAAAATATTCCTTACTGCGTTTTGAAGAAATAGAGCTACCAAGTATTCAGAAATTTGAGAGCAGAAACCCCGTGAAGAAAGCTGACCAAGAGATTGACAAAATGGCCCTGAAGCAAACCAGAGCCATAGCTGCCAAAACAAAAGAACTAGAATCCCTTGAAACCCCACTCATGAGAATATTAAGAAACATTAAAAATGCAAAGGTACAGGAAAATTCATGGGCAATGACCTGGGAAGAAATCAAAGAATGGGCCTATGTAGATAAGAAAATGACCAGGAAGATATATTAGCAATCAACCAGGTGATAGACAACCTATTCTCTGACGACCCAGCCAATTCACCACCAGAAGTCGAAGATCCCCTATCGACAGAAAATATCCCTACCACACCACTCACACCAGACAACTCACCTTCTCCATCACCACCCCCCAATCTAGAATTGTTGCCAAAACCTAAACCACTAGCTTCAAACCCACCAAATACACACCAAGCTACAAGCTCTACCCAAGAAGCTCAGACAGAAATTCCCCCAACCAATGAAGCTCAGCCCAACAAAGAACAGCAGCTAGGAAATCAACTACTTGATAATCAACCACAGGCAGACCAACATAGACACAAAAGGAAGAGAAAAGACAAAAAGAAAAAGGAACACCACAAAGAACAAAGGCCGATAGTAATCCACCTCAACCAACTAGGATCGACTATTGCAGTCAACACAGTGAAATTAAGAGATGGAGAGTTGGGTCAACTCTTAGAATCCCTCGCCACAGAAACAGCAACAAGAATCCAGACTAGACGAGAGCAGCTCGATAGCACTAAGAAACAGAAAATTGAATTTCTGTGAAATTGAAGAAATTTAATTCAAACAGTCATACTAGGACCATTAGAGGCCAACACCAACAAGCCACTGGAGAAATCATATTATCTATTTGAAATTGTGGTGTCGACCTTACAAGCACACCTACAAAATATAAAAGAAGATCAAAAAGAAGAAACATTCAGATTATTAAGGAAGCAGTATACAACATTCTCTAAAGCTCATAAGGTACTACAGTACCACTTGGAAGAGTCTATCGTTACAAAAGAAGTACTCTGTAATTGGCCCACCTACTATGGGAAAGTATTTCAGTAGACCCACCAGACTCATGAACAAATCCAAGCACTAAAAAAGAGGTGAGTCTGTGAAGAAACAATGAGGAGTACAATACAAGACCAGAATGTATTGGAAATAGCCAAATTACAGAAACTAGAAAAACAGGAACATCAGTGGGTACAGCAAGCACTACCAAGCCTTGATAGACTGGACACAATCTGCCCACAGATGAAGAGACTTTTGGATACAGTAGAATAAAAGGCTCAATTTATGGGGCCCGACATGGAAAGCATCATAGATCTTTCCATCCAGGAGAAAATGTCGACTCTGTCAAGCATCACAACCTTGACTATCGATATCTAGAAAGTGCTACAGAATTGGATAGAGTTTCAGCATCAACCAGCCATTACAGCAGAAGCCATTGTGGAAGTATGTGTGTAGAAACGACCAACCATCCGACTACATAGCCCATGAAGACAAACCAAAGAGTAACTACCTCAGACAATGCAGTGTTGAGTACCTCCCCGGCTTCTTCAGGACGAAGAAAGATTTTGTTCCTGGGGGAGATGTTGGAGGAGCTAGTCGATGAGCCGACTAGTCAAATAGCCGACTAATTGGAGATTAGGTTGGCCGTGTAAATCGTGTCGGTTGACTGAACCGACAGGTAGTTACTTGTAACCGTTTGTAATCATATATATTAGGCTGTTGAGCTAGATGAGAACTCGGTTCAGTTTTGGATATATGTATGGACCCTCATGTAATATTATAATATAATCTATTACTTCCTTATCTATTCTAGTCTCTTTTGTCTGTTATGTTTATATGTTTCTGTGTGTATTACTAGTAACCCTATGTGATCTGTGAGATTACAACAGTGTTAGTAAATCCATTTCACGTCCACTTGTCATTCAAGTGTCTTTTAGGGTGAGTTAAGTTTGAATCCTTGTATGTAAGTGTTTTAGGTCTTTCCTTCTTGGTCTCTTTGGTTCAAGTGCTTGTGTTTTTGTTGGTTGTTGGTCCCTGACAGTCCTTCTAGAGCACTGATCTGCCTCTGATTTCTTTTGTAGTGGTCTAGGTTTGTCACTCTTACCAAGTTTTTATCTACTTGTCTTTTTAGTTGGTAGTTCAGTAAATTTAGGGTCAAAGTCATCTTTGCTTTGCTTCTCAAAGATTGTTATTTTAAAGATCTGAATGTTATCACTTGCATTTATACATGTTCAATTTGTTGAACTTACTTAGTTGCACTCAATTGCATCAAAATTTGAGTTTTTTTTAAATAAAGATAAAAAGGCAGTTTTAGTTGCATGGTTAGCCCTCATCTAGGCTCTTTGCATTAGCTTTTTTTCTATTATTTTCAGAAGAAAAAAAAACAAAATATAAAAGTCTTGTGTTTTTCATAATTGTTTAAAAAGTTTCATTTTGTTTCATAAAAAGAAAAGGGAAAAAAACATTGTTATTAGCATTTATTTTGAAATTTTTGGATCATATTTGGTTTCACATGTTGAGTCAAAACATCATTGAGTCTCAATTCACCACCTCTGAGTAATAAATCCTTAAAAAGAACGCTTAATATAAAAATTATTAGTAATCTTTCTTTTTAATAGGTTTGAAAATCAAGTAGCTTAGGATAGGTTCTTGGATTAGGAAATTTTAACTATCCATTTTAGACATAGAGGCCAATATTTAGGTAAATCTAAGTTTACAAGGAATAATCTAAAAGTCTTCGCTAACATGGGAGTCAAGCACGAGGCTGCAGGAGAGCTTGGTTGTGGAGATAACCCTCCCATACCTCGTTTGAACGTATACCAATATTGTTGTGCATGTGGGGGTTCTTTCAATGCCACTTCTTGGTCCCCGTGAGGTGTCAATATTGTTAGAGTCTCGGGATTACCTTCCCTACCCATGGACATCAGTCAAGCCAGCAATTTTTCCATCGGACTCTTGTTGTAAATTTAGTAGCCTTAGTTTCTAGACCTTAGGTTATTACACGAGTGGAATTGGAAGGCTATTTCTAGTGCTCCTAGGGTAGAATTAGAAGGTATCCTCAGTTGACAATTTGGGAGGGAGGTTGCATGATTCCAGTGCTTGCACCTAGAAAAATCATCACAAGATTCCAATTAACTACTCTTTGATCTTCACTAGTTGGTTCTAGTCCGTAATCATCCCAAACTTTCCATTGGAAGGTGTATCTATCACCTATTTGGGTCTTTATTATTATGATATTTTTAGTGTGTGCTCTTTGGTTTGTTTGTATTTTAGTTTGACCTTTTAGGTGTGTGATCTATATTTTTAGTTATGGAGGGAAATCCTCTCCGTAGGTCTAGAAGGTTGCAAAACCTTCCTCCATCTTTAATAGTGGAAGGCTCCACCACCGCCTCAAAGGAAGAGGCTTAACATAGATGGTTATTTTGAACCAATAAGTGTGAGTGAAGTTCTAGGTGAACCAAAACTTAGAACTACTCAGGTAGAAATGCCACCAGTAGAGATTGAATATCTGCAAGCTGAAGAGTTTGCAATAAATTATAATACACCTCTTGCCAATTTGAGCGACCCTGTGTTAGTCCAAATCCATCCTTTCATTTCACCTGTGTCTGGTGTTTATTTGAGTCTAGATATGTCTAGTACATGAGAAGGCATGTCTACCCCTACTTCAGCCATGATGGTTGGCGGTGTCTCTCCTCCCCCGGTGAGTGATCCAAGACCTAGTGCATCTACTACACCTCTTTCTCTGTGTGCTTGAGCTGTCAATCCCTCAGTGCCTTCAAATTTTATAGGTCAATCTAGTGGGGTGGTCGCTGGGATACACATTGTACCTTATGCTTCTTCTCCTTTAGGGAAAAATTCTCAAAGTGGTCAAAGTGGGTCCACTTCCTTTGTTCATGGATTTCTGTGGAATGGAGGACATATTCCTCCATCTGCACCATATGTAGGTCCATCACCTACTTATGTTGATGTGTGATGTGGGAACCAAAACACCTTTCAAGTTTTAGTTTTCATACCTCTACTCAGGTTTCGGCTCTGTTTGAGAGCTCTCCCTTTTCACTATTTAGTGGGGGGATCTCTGCTCCTACTTTTTAAACTCCAGTTTCACTTGGATATGGCCAAACAACCTATTACACACCACAAGTCAATAATTGTTGGTATTCGGGTGGAACCCATTTCAGAATAGTGCTACTAGATCACAGTTGGTGGTTGGAGGCAACCCCATCAAATTACCTTTAGACATCTCAAAGTTTGAAGGGAAAACTAGTGAATATCCAAGTGCTCATATCACCACATTTTGGCTATGGTGCTCTTCCAACTCACTGAACAATGACTCCATTTGGTTAAGGCTATTTCAAAGAACATTGACTAATGTGATGGATAACTGGTACATTGAGCTCTCATCAACCATGTATGATAGATTTCTTCACTTAGAAACCATGTTTTTGAATCATTTTCAACTTCTTGTCTGGTATGATGTCAACACATACTTGTTGTCGAATTTTTTACAAAACAAGGCCACTCATATATCTGATCATATTCAGGAGTTGAGAAGAAGAAACGGGCTTATCAAATCCAACATTCCTCCCGAGTTCTTGTTGGAGTGGTTCTTGAAGTATTTACTACCTTATATTCCAAAGGACATGTCCACATCGGAAGTTACCATGGAGGAAGAAGCAATTCTCAGGGCCTAGCAGCTAGATCTTATCTACGCTTAGTCTGGTATTCTTTATGAAATTATCCTTGAAGCACCAAGGTCTACTAATGACCTTGAGAAACCCAAGTCTGGGCCCAATGCCAATAGTGTGGTTGGTTTAGTAAGCACACCAACTGTAGAATCACTATCTAAGTAGCTCCATGAGCTATCATTGAAGCAATCTGCAGTAGAGGTAACCAAGGATGCCACTCCCTCACCTCAAAGTGTAATGTCTATTTTGCATAGCCTTCCCAAAAGGAAAATCAACAGCCTGGTGGGAAAAATAACAAAGGGAAGAAGGGTGGGAAAAAACAAAATAAACCCATGAATAACACTAAGGGGGGTAAGAAAGAGAAGAAGAAGTTTAAATTTCCTTGCAAGTTGTGGCAAGGATACCATCTTACCTATCAATGCCCATTGTTATATCAAGCACAAAAGCTACTTAAACAACAACAACTGACTATTATGAAGGATCCATTTACCCAAGCAGAATACAGCTTCTGCTTCAAAATATGGTGGGGGAACACCTAATGCTCCTACTTATCACAATTATATCAACATGGTCTGATTTAGTACTTTCTTACATACAAGAAATAAAAACTATGAATCGAAGGCTCAGGAAAAAGCTAAATATACTACCAAAACTTCATCCCCTCTCACAATTGAAAAACCAGTTGAACTGATGCCTAAGATATCTAAAGGGGTCTTTAAGAAGAAATTCCATAGCCCTAATTCAACAGTTTCTTCTAACTATTCTGTAGTGTAATACTTAGCCCAAACACCTTGTGCAATGTCAACATTGGAAGTACTACATAGTTTTCCTTCTCATAGGGATGCACTCTTAGAAGCTATAGATAGTATGGACTCGGCGATCTTGTTGGCCAAATTTAATCTTTCTGAGATTAAACTATGCATGTCATACCATGTGGAATTTTCAATCGATGTTGTCCATGGAGGAAAAACCATTGAATGAATGGTGGTTGATGAGGATGCTTCCACGTGTGTTATGTCAATGTATTTTTGGAAATATTTGGGATTCGCAGAGTTGGTCCCTTCAAACACTGTGCTCACTGCTTTCAATGAAATTTCTTTCTGTCCTTATGGTATCTTGCCATATTTCAAAATAAAGTTGGCAGGGAAAGCGGTCTTTATTAAAGTCGAAGTGATTGATGCTCCTTTATACTATAATTTTCTTTTGGGGAGAATTTGGATGTACGCAATGTGCGCCATTCCTTAATATGTCTTACGAGTCTTAGTGTTTCCACACAAAGGGAAGTTGGTTACAGTTTACCAGCAAATTTTTACTTGGAAAGGTCATTTGGAAACCAATGAGTCCACAATGCCATTGATTGATCAATTGAAACTGGAAAATGAATGCTTGGGAGCTGGAATGTATACATCATTAATGGGCACATTTGATATACCAACTCCTATAAATTACTTAGGTTCAACAAGTGTTGGGAAGAATATCTCTTTGGTTGTGGATAGAACTAACCCCTGGGTCCTACCCTCGCAAGAAGAACCTCAAGTGCCCCTATCAATAGTAGAAGTAGCTTATCAAGCTATATCTAATGTTGATTTTGATTCCATCGCAACTCCTCCAGTCTCAAAGGAGTCAGATGAAGCCTGCCTTCCCGCTTGGGAAGAGAACTCCACATATTCATATGATTGATTGGATATGGTTTTTCCCTTTGATGAATCCATACTGGAATCCATGATTGGACCAGAAAATATTTCCAAAGACCTTCACCACAAGTCCTTCTTCCTTTTGGAACTAAGAAAGATAGAGAATTCAGAGTTCCATGTGAGACTTGTAGAAGGTGTTGATCTCCCAGTTAATCCTTTTCCTAATGAGGGGGTATTTCCCAAGGGGAATATGCCAAACATTCCCACCATGATTTAGATTAACATCTTTGCAAAACCTGATGTTGTGGAAATGTACATATTTGCTCAAACTATTCTCCAGAAGAGATTGCCATTTACAGTTCCTTGTTTAAGGAATTATATGACATCTTTTCCTAGTCATATGAGGAGATGCTAGGAATTGATCCATCAATAGTTGAACATGATACATGTTCGACAGAAGCTCAGACCTGTATGTCCATGGAAAGCAGCAGTCGTCAAGGCTGAGGTGGAAAAACTATTGAAAGTTGGGTTTATTTACCCGATTTCTCTAATGAAATGGGTATCCAATCCCGTTTTGGAGTAAAAAAAACAAGGGACTATACACGTTTGCACTGGTTTTCATGATTTAAAAAGGGTGTGTCCCAAGGATAAATACCCCATGCCATTCATTGACCAAATCATTGATGCTTGTGCAAGTAGTGAGGTATTTTCATTCATGGACAGTTTTTCAGGATACAGTCAAATTCAAATCAAACAGGAAGACCGACACAAAACGACCTTTATTTTTCCTTGGGGGACTTTCGCATATAAGAATATTCCCTTTGGCTTGAAAAACACTGCAACTACTTTTCACCTGGAAATTAATTTTTCTTTCCACGACATAAACCATATTGTTGATCCTTACTTGGATGATATTCCTGTCAATTCTCGCTAGAGGAAGGACCATCCATACCATGTTCGTTTTATTTTTAAACGATGCAAACATTGTAAAATATGTTTAAATCCCCATAAGTGTGTTTTCTGTGTCGATTTTTGGTGGTTACTCGGGCTAATTGTTTTAAACAAAGGTATACAGGTGGACCCGTTAAAATTTGAGGCCATTGTAAATCTTCCCCATCTTCATTCTATCAGGCAACTACAAAGTCTACAGGGAAAATTCAATTTTCTTCGATGATTTATAATCAATTATGCTAAGATCAGGAAGGCTTTCATGTGCTTGATGAAGCAGGACACCCCATTCTTGTGGGATGAAACTGCACAACATGCTTTCAATTCATTGAAAAAGGATTTATTATCGACTCCTCTCTTGCATCCACTAGACTACACTAAATATTTTATATTGTATTCAGTTGCATCCGAGTCGATGATAGGAGTGGTACTGGTTCAGGAAGACGATGAGCTCTGTTGGGTGTATTATAATGTCTAAATTAATCCACCTATTCTTTAATTATCAACCAGGCTTGGTAAGCTTAGAGTTGACACCAAATATATGAGAAGGTAGAGGGTGTCGTGTAAATATTTTAACAAACAAAAGATTGAATGATCTTTCAAAATGAAAAACTGAGTCAAACTCCTAAAAATGAAAATATTAAAGTAATTAAACTAAGACAAAATAATAAACTAAATAATTGATAATAAACTTTAAACTGAAATACAATCCACAATTAACTATTAAAATGGGAAACTAGGGTACAAGGAGGACTTAACTTATAATCAACTAGAAAACTTAATAAAAGAAGCAAGTAGAAAACTTAATAAAAGAATCAAGTAGAAAAATTAATAAAAGAAATATCTTTAGGTTATGTCCTACAAGTTCCTTCAACAATAACTCAACATAAAAGAGACAACCTAAAAACATACTAAAGAAATACACATGTAACACTAAATCTCACATGCAAACAAATAAATCAATCTAAAAAGCATAAATACAAAATAATACAATATTAAAACAAAATCAACAATAACATTCAAGAAACAAAAATAACTTAACACACATTCAAGGCAAAAAGAAATAAGGAAAATAATAAAACTTTAATAAATAACCTAAAACAATTAAATTTTAACTTTAATGTGAAATAAAACTAACATCTTAATATTACAGTCAAAACATAATTCAAACATTAACAAAACAGAACTAAAAAATAATCTTAAAATACATAAAAAAAACACTAAAAACATAACTAAGGGCTGAATGACAGACTGAACTGTGGGTCTGAAAGGGGTGGTTGAATAACAGACTGAACAGGCTGTCTGAATGACAGGATACACAGTTAAAATGGTAAAAATTAACCTAAATGAACTAATCTTCAGCTGAAGCCATGCAGATGTAATTCTAATGCATAAGGGAAATAAATAAACCTACTTATTAAACACGTCTAACAATAAAATAAACTTAAACAAATTCATAAACATAAGCATAAAGAAACCATTGCATATTAATAAACTGGATGTAAATTGCATAAACTGATAATTAGAATAGAAATGAAATAGACAGAACTAAATCTACTTAACTTGATAAACAACAATCTATTTTATGTAACTTGCAAATAAATTGAACAATAGACTGAAAATGAAATGACTGAAAGCAAAACTAGAAACAAACTATGCACGTAGTTAACTATCTAATTCAGAAATCAAATTGTATTACAGAAATAAAATAGACTATGAATTAAACTAGCTACAATAGAAAAAATGAAAGAAATAAACAAGAAAATAAACCTTTGGTTGATGAGGGGCCCTCTCAGCAATCAAGGGTGATGCCTGGCTAACTTCTACTCAAACACAATCTTCAACAACAACACATATAGCTCTTTATTCAAATGGTGGAACAGAAATACAAATGTTTAAGAACAACCTAATAAATTCTCATGGCTTTCTAGCTCTAGCTAACTGACTAATTGAGCTCTCTCATAGAGGCTGCTATATATAATAGTTTACAGGGATGAGCAAGTCAATCCTTTAGTGGTCGACTACTCTCTAAATTTACTCAGTCATAAAGACGTTTTAACTGATCGCAGGCCAACGTGCAAGCATCTTTCATTCTTCAATGCAATTCTAATCTTTTTACTAGGAAGCAAACACACAGGCTTCTCTTCAGCGTGAACGATCTTCAGACATGGTGCATAGGTTTCTTCCTTATCGTAGAAGGTGGTTGATGGAGAACAGAGGACAGCATAGTGGCGAATATTCTAGAGCGTGGGTTGAATGCATCAATCCAACTTGTGGATGGTTGATGTGGTGGCGAGCAAAGGATAATGTAGACTGGAAAATATCTAGAACACAGCTTCACCGAGATGCGTGGATAACAGGACATTTGCAAGTTGTTTCATGTTTTAAATGCCAAAATTAATTCTTAGCAGCGCGTAGTCTAATGGGCGATTTGGACGGAGAGTTGAACGGGAGGCTGGGCCGTGAGCTAGATACATTGGGCATCAATTTTGGGTGAACGGAGTGTTTTTCTGCTGGCGTGCTTCAGGGCTGCAGTCTACAACAACACATTTTAACATATGCCAAACCACCAGTGACTTTCACGCAACGGACTGGATGAAAAACTAGACATCGACCTAGACATGCTGTGTGAAAGGAAGGCTGAATGCATTCTGTTTATTAATTTAGCCTCGAAGGATTATAAAATCTGCAACAAATATATAAATCAGTTAATACATCAAATGTACTTTAATAATGTCCATTTTAATTAATAAAACCATAAAATGATAATAATAAAATATTTCATATAAATCTTAAATTCACTCATACCTGAGGCTGAATAATGATCTACGTAACATAAAATATACAAAAGATAATAAAATATGTGTTTAAATGAGTAATTTAACTAACAAAAATGATAACAAATCTAGGATCAACATTCCCCCAAACCGAAGAAATGCCAGGTCCCACTGAGCAAAAAGAAAGAAAAAAAGTTTAGGAAGAAGGAAAACTAGCAGTTGCCTTCGACTTGGCAGATAAAGAAGGTAATTTAAATTTCACTCTTTTAACCTATAACTTAAAAATAACATATCTCTCATGTTACACATTGTATGAAATTTAAAATGACTTTATTTGGTTTTCAACATTCTTAATTTAACAGTTCCCAGGTTCAAAATAATTTTATCATTTATAAAGTTTAAAATTAATTCAACCATGTCCAATGTAAAACATTGGGCAGGTTGAACATGTAACACAAAAACATAAATTGCATTTTAAATAACAAAAAGATTGATCATTTTCATGCATGATTGGGTAAGAGGATAGGATTATTAACAGTGAAATGGAAGTAAAAACTATTTACCCAAAAACAAAATTTAGCTGGCAATGTTAATCATAAGTGCTATAATATGACCATATTTACTCAGATTGTTATTTTATATTTCATTTGGATCTTCATTCGATCGTCCATATGGTCTTCCATATTTAATTTTGCTATAAAAATATGCTTCAAGCTATAACCAAATTCCACTATTTGCATTCCTGAAAATGCTTATCATTTGTTAGAGATAAATAGATTTACCATAAATAAAAATAATCTAAATTTTTCAAATCCATCTTCCCCCAAACCAAAGATATGGCATGTCCTCAAGCCATACAGAGAGAAGAATTGATTGTTCCAGAAAAATAGAAAGAGTGCGAGCATGCTGTTAATAATTTTTAAGAAAAACTAACTAGTAAATGGAAATGGTTCAGAAATGTATATTCATGAAAAATAAAATAGTGCTTAGAAAGACCATGTAAATGAGAATAGTATAATTAAAAGAATACCATAGGAAAAACTAGCCATCCATGCCTCATTGTAAAGATATCCTATCATCTTAAAATATTTTAAGTGTACCCCGGAGTGTGTGAGATTTAGAGCTATGGGTTCCATTTATAAGATAATGATATCTTAGGTATATGTGGAATTAGACAGTCTGGGAAAATTCAACTTAGAGACATTCCCAAATGACATTATAAACAATCGGCCATGACATATGTGTGTGTGTGTGTGTGTGTGTGTGTGTGTGTATTATCACTATTTTACGAACTATGTGCATAGTGGTGTATTAACCATATCTCATTTACCAGATATTGCCCCGCTGCCAGCAAGCCTGTTCAACACCCCGGCAAGTTTATATTGGTACCATGCAAGCATAGCCCCGCTTCCAACGAGCTTATTCAGTACCCTGACAAGTGTACTTGCATTCATCGAGCTTCATGTTGTAAGGTTTTTACTTAGCATTGACCCGCTGCCAGCAGGCCTGTTCAGTACCCTGGCGGGTTTTCCTTGTATAATGATATAAATGATATGGAAGCCGATTGGTACTAGAGCGTGTTAAATCCTGCTAAACACATGATTCAATTTTTTCAAAATAAAGTTATAAGTAATTTCATAATGGCCAGACTCATAAAACATGTCAAAAGAGAATAATTGAAAGTTGTTCATTAACCTAACAATCCTTCTTCTTTATAAAAGAAAAGTAATGTTCCCCACAGACAAAAATTTCACTTACTTTCGTGTTATCACTAAAATACTCAAGAGACAAGTTTTGATAACAAGTATAGGATGAATTAGTAAGCCATAGGTAAAAAATAAGGTTTTGAAAAATATGATAATGAAAGTGGGTCTTATAAGCAACTGTTTGAAAAATAAATCAGAAATATACATGTCTTAATCAGGATACCCAAAACTATATGAATCATAACAAAACTAGTTAAGTATGATATACAAAGGGTATATATAAAAAAATTATCCGTATAAGCTGCAAATTTCGAAAGTACCCCAAAAAGATTAAAATATCTGATGAGTATTTTGCATACTTTCCTTGTCCAGGTAATATTCCATTAGTTGCTCATAGAGATAATGTACTTGTAATCAAACTGCAAAGCCACTTGTTAGATGATTCAATTTATTCATAAAGACATAAAAGCGAAAGAGTATTGTGTAAACAACCTATTAGAAATGACTCTTATTTATTGAAAGCAACAAGCACATATTTACATATATACAAGTGATAATAACCCAAAATATTTTTCAAGGATCAGGAGGAGGAGGAATAGCTTCCCCTTCAACTAATTCCATTTGATTTTGTTGCAAAACATTTTGTATTAAATCCTATTTAGATGTTGATTGATGATAGAGCCTAAGTCTATGTCCATTTACTACAAAGAAAATTTCTGAGCCATCTATTGTTTTAATTTCTACTGATCCATTGTCAAAAGGTGTAACTACTTCATATGGACCCATCAAACGGGTAGCTAATTTCCCTTTAAAAAAATTAAACCGTGAATCAAATAGTAGTGCCCAATCTCCAGTATTAAACTGCTTTTGCTTAATAAATTTATCATGCCATGTTTTTTGTTGATTCTGTATTAACACCATTCTTTGTAGTGCATCTTGGCTAATTTCGTCTAACTCATTAATCTATATTATTCGTTGTTTCTATGCTTCATCCAAATTCATGCCTAATTGTGCTTCCATACAAAAGGTTTTAGCTTGAAATTCAATAGGTAAACGGACTTGTTTTCCATACACTAACTCATAGGGGGTATGTCCGGTAGTGTTTCTTCATGTTATCCTATAGGCCCATAAAGCCTCCGGGAGTCTATCTTCACAATCCTTATGATGTAATTGAATGGTCTTAGTTAAAATGGCTTCTAATACTTTATTAGTTGATTCTACCTGACCATTAGCTTGAGGGTGATAAGGTGAATATTTGCAATGTCGAATGTTGTATTTCATAGTAAGTTCTTTCATTAATTTAGAAGTAAACTTAGTACCTTGGTCTGTGACAATTTATCTAGGTACACCAGACCAAGTGAATATTTCTTCATACATAAAGTCTACTACTGATTTCTCAGTGGCTCTAAATAAAGCTTTATATTCTACCCATTTGGTGACATAGTCCATACAAACTAAGATATAATTCTTTTTACAAGACATGGGAGAAATTGGTCCTACAAAATCAAGAGCCCATTTCTCAAAAGGTTCAATCATAACTTGGGGTTGTAAAGGCATTTGATGAGATGACGTAGGTCCACCCTTTCTTTGGCAGCTATCGCATCCTTTAACATATTTGGCAGCATCCTTAAAAATGCTTAGCCAAGAATAACTAGAATGTAATACTTTATATGTCGTCCTCTTATCAGAAAAATGACCTCCACATAGTCCATCATGGAATGCATGGAGGATGTCCATCATTTCATCCTCCTGCACACATCATCGAATAATAAGATCTGGACCAGTGCAGAAGAGATCGCTATCAACCCAAGAATAATTGGAACTCTAAACTATAATACGACACTTCCCATGTGGAGACAAATGGTTTTGTATTTTGCCAGTTGCTAAATAATTGGCAATATCTGGAAACCAAGGGGTTTGAACAGATACAGCAAATAGATTTTCATCAGGAAAAGTGTCGTCAACTGGTTTAGTACCGTCTTCATGTTGAATATGGGAAAGGAAATATGCTACGAGATTTTCTTTACCAGGTCGGTCAATGACGATAATGTTAAATTCTTGCAATAAAAGAATCCACCGGGTCACTATACCATTTGTAATTGGTTTATTCATTAGAAATCTAATGGCGTAGTGATCGGTATGCATAAAAACTTCATAACTTGTGATATAATGACGAAATTTATGAATAGAATAAACTACTACCAAAAATTGTTTTTCAGTAACAGTGTAATTTAATTCGGTAGGGGTCAAATTTTTGCTAATAAAATAGATGGCATAAGGTGCGTGTCCTTCATTTTGGCCGAGGACTCCTCCTATGGCCGTATCAGAGGCATTAGTAGATATGTGAAAAGGAAGGGACCAATCGAAACTCCTAAGAATTGGTGCCACGGATAGTTTAGCTTTTAGGATTTCAAAAGCATTTTGACAAGATTCTGTCCATTGGAATTCTGAGTCCTTTGTAAGTAACTTAAATATTGGTGTAGTTATTTTAGTGAAATTTTCAATAAACGGCGGTAATAGCCTACATGACCAAGGAAGCTTCTTACCTCTTTTTGAGTTTTTCGGAGAGGGAAGGCCAACAATTAGTTTGATCTTCGCAGGATCTACCTTGATTCCTTGGGAAGAAACATGGTGTTCGAAAACTATACCTTCTGTCAGTAACATTTTACATTTTTTGTGACTAAGGGATAAATTCATTTCTTGACATCGGATCAAGACCTTCTCAAGGTTGTCAAGGGATTCTTGAAACGTATTACCATAGGTCCTAAATTCATCCATGTATACCTCCACATAGTCATGTATAAGATCAGAAAAGATTCATAAGACTGCTCGCTGGTAAGTGGCAGGTGCATTACATAAGACAAACGAAAAAACTTGGTAATCATATGTTCCCCAAGGGCATGTAAAAGTGGTTTTGTCTTGATCTTCAAGTGCTATTAAAATCTGGTTGTAACCTCTATACCCGTCAAGAAAGGAAAAATATTGTTTACCTGACAGAGTATCTAATACTTGGTCGATAAAAGGTAAAGGAAAGTAGTCTTTAAGTGTAGCTTTGTTTATCTCTCTAAAATCAACACAAATACGCCATTTCCCTATAACTTTCTTTGGAAGTACTACTAAAGGAGATACCCATTTACTGTCAGAAATAAAATAGATGAAACCAGCAGTGAGGAGTTTTTGTAATTCTTCGTTTACTATATCCTTTAGAGAAGGATTCATCCTCCTCTGTGGATTCCTTATAGGTGACATGCTTAGATCCATATAAATATGGTGAATACAGGTATCAGTGTGTATACCCTTCATATCGATGTATTCCCATGCAAATTCTCTAGCCTGTTTCTTAAGAACTTTAAGCAGCTCTTCTTGTTGGTTTTCACTTAATCCTGCATTTATATGTAGACATTTTTCAAGGCCAACCTCACAAGGTATGGTATATGATCATGTATGCTCTTCAATTGTGAAGACACGAGGTGTTTTTGTAAACATTGAGAGAGCCATATTCTCCAGAAACTCATCTCTAAAAATCTGATCGAATTGACCAAAGGACTGAGGGAAATCTTTATAGGTTGTCGAAGAAACAAACTAGTTTAATACATTCTCAGTGGTCTGCTCCTAAAGTGCCAAGGAAAAATCACTAGGAAGGGAAAGATCATCAAAGTCTTCATCCCCAAAAAAACAATTTAACCACCATGAATTTTCAATTATTGGTTGTGTTGGGGGGTATAAAATAAGTCTTTATGTGGACAACCCATTGGAAATAGTCATCTCTCCATCCATACACCCTATAAAAGAATTTGCGGTAGTTAACCATGGTCTTCCCAAGACAATAGGATGTCCTTTATAAGGATCCTTTCATTCTACGACCATAAAGTCGATAGCATAATCCCATGAAGCTACTGATACAATAATGTCATCCAGGAGTCCAACTGGTTTTACTGTAGTGCGATCTGCTAGTTCTAGGATGGAAGGAGTAGGTCGAAGAAATTGTCCTAATTGTAAAACTTCTAAAACTGCGGGGTCATCATGTTAATAGTGGATCCTAAATCGATTAATTCATTCTCTATGGTGATGTTCTTTATAATTACAGTCACTATTGGGGCTCCTGTTTTTGTATATCTTGCAATCCAGTACTGACCTGTCATACATTCATACATTTCTCCTATAACATGAATTGTAAGATGGTCCGTTTGCTTCTTTCCTGGGTGTTTAATACATAGCTCCTTTATTGCCTTATTGTATATGGGTATATCTTTAATATCTTGTAATAGAGGAATTTTAATACATATGTTCTTTAATTCATTCAAAATGTTATACTCCGGATGAACTACAGGTTTTTCTATTACGAATCTCTCTGGAAATGGAGGAATTATTTGTTCCTGAATAGTTTCTTGTGTAGGATGGGTGTGTACTGGAACCTTTGGAATGTTCACATCCTCCAAAATAGCATCATTCATAGGTTCACTTGAATCTTCTTCTTCCTCATTTGGTTCCTGAATGATGACTGATGACTTGTGTTTATTATTCACAACTCTTCCAGATTGTAATTGAATTTCATGTACAGGTACAATCGAAATAAGGTATGATAGAAGAGTTTGCAACTCAATGTTGTTAAGAGCTTGAGTTGATTTATTATTAGGGTTAGGTATTGACTGTGCAGGTAATAATTTCGGTCGAGGAGGATTTGCATTCTGAAAGTGATGAGGTTGTTGTGCGATAAAAAGAACTAGAGGTACAAATCCAAGCGGCATTTGATCGAAATTTGTTTGATTCTGAGGATAAGGATGATTAGGTGCAGGGACAGGTTGTGGTTGAGGATATGATTATCCTCTCCAACCTTGTGACCCATATTGTTGTTGTGTAAATTGAGGAGGAGGATACTAAGGTGGCCAACTCTACCAGCTTGAATTGTTCCATTGCTGAGGTGGTTGATACAGAGGATAATAGAGTGGAGGTTGTGGTGGAAAGTTTGGATATGTTGGTTGGTCTCTAGGTTGCCAAGGAGGCCTCCTAGATGTTTCAGCTACATCCCCACTCTTATAGAAGGCTTGAAATCCAGGCAAGGAT
Source organism: Pseudotsuga menziesii (assembly GCA_001517045.1). NCBI lineage: Eukaryota > Viridiplantae > Streptophyta > Pinopsida > Pinales > Pinaceae > Pseudotsuga > Pseudotsuga menziesii. Next base: position 56,167 of record LPNX011008238.1, read on the forward strand.
GGGCAATTATCTACTGGATGCTCTTCTATATAGATGTGACATACAGAGATGGTGTTTAGTGGACATTTCCTTTAGGGATGTTTAGTTCTACATATTGGACAAAAGATACTCATTGTTGCTCGTTCTTCATCCTGCCTCTTCTTGGCTTGTAAAGCATCTAGTAGAGAACCCATTGCTCCTAATATATTAGTCCTAGAATTCTCCAACATGTTTCCTAGCTCTACTCTTGTAACTCCGCCTGAACTAGGAACATTTCCTCTTACATTTCTACTAAAAGGCTCTCGAAATTTTTTTTCAACTTTCCCCCTACTCCTAGAATAATTTTTACAAATCTCACCGATCTGTGCAAAATTTTTATGAGAAATATCGTCGGCTTCCATGGGATTAATACTTTCTAACAAGTTTTCGGAAATCCCCTTAAGGAAAAGTGTACGTACTGCATCTTCTCGGAGGTCATTATATTTAGACTTCTGTAATGTCTAAATGAACCTCTCAAGATAATCCTCCAGTCTCTCGTCTTCAAGTTGTTGTATCTTGAATATATCATGTCGAGAGTCCTTAGGTTTGCAGTATTCTTGATATTTTCGCAAGAATGAGGTTTTCATATCATCCCAAGTCCTTATAGTAGATTCTCCTAATCCCATGAACCATCTCAAGGAGGAATCCTTTAGTGTAGTGAGAAAGAGTTTTAGTTTGTGAGCGTCTTGTAGATAATTGTAACTGCTAAAAAGGATATCGAACTCGAACAGAAATGTGTCTGGGTCCTCATTGATTTTTCCATAGAAAGTAGGTAAGGAGGAAGGAGGTATTTTTTTCATAGTTACATCCTACATTGTATCTGAGATAGGGAACCCAAAGGTAGCCTCAGTTTGATTTCCCCCTTCTCCTTCTTCATTTCTAACTTCATCATGATCTTAGTTTTCTCCCTGTCTCTCCATATAAACTGGATTTTTAACGTAAATATATTTAGGAGGCTCCTTTCGAGGTGATAATGGAGCGTCCCAACGTTCTTTTTCAGGAGAGATCTTCCTCTGATCAACCATGTTTTTATTGAATCCTAGAGGGATAGTAGGTTCTACTGTAGAAGTTTCAATTTGTAAAATAACCGGAATTACTGAGGTTCCAAAGAGATCTTTTACCTGAGCAAGATCAACAAAGTCAACGAAATTTGGCTCTCCTACTAGTGAAAAAGTTGTGATAATTGGATTCAAAACTAGTGGAGGGATGGAGGTTTCTAATGGCTGATCCAGTTGAACTTCCTCAGGAGCGGGGTCATTAGGACCTTCTTCCAAGGTTCCTTCTCCTTCTATGGCTTCTCCAGTAATATATTCTGAGAGAGTTTCCTTAGGTTTCAAGGTAGAACTACTTACTAATGGTGTCTTTCGATACCTTTCTAGTGAGTTAGTAGTTGGGGAATTACGTCCCCTACAATAGTTAGTAGAGACTTCAATAAATTTTTCGGTCTTGACAAATATACCCTGAGGATCTCTAATTCTACTCATGAAAGACTGTTAAACTAAAGAAAACCTATGCTACTACTATTGTTGGATTTGGGGGAACCTGTTATAATAGATGCGCAAGTTCTTACCTCTCATCTTACCATTCCCCCACTACCAACCTATTACTAAACTTCATAAATAATTCTACTCTACCTTACAGAACAACCCCCCGGCAACAACGCCAAAAGTGTTGGGTGTATTATAATGTCTAAATTAATCCACCTATTCTTTAATTATAAACTAGGGTTGGTAAGCTTAGAGTTGACACAAAATATATGTGAAGGTAGAGGGTGTCATGTAAATATTTTAATAAACAAAATATCGAAAGATATTTCAAAATAAAAAACTGAGTCAAACTCCTAAAAATGCAATTATTAAAGTAATTAAACTGAGACAGAATAATAAACTATATAATTGATAATTGTTAGTTTTTAAACATTATAAGCTAGCATTATGATCTTAGGATCTTTAACTGGCAGAATAACATGCACAGCAATAAAATACAAGAGACAATGAACATAGTGTTTTTCCTCGAGGAAACCATAAATGGATAAAACCCCGCAACTTCCTCAGAGATAGAATCAGCACAAAATGTAAAACCCCAAAATAGTAAGATGATCTCCCGACAGCAACAGTCTCTCTCTCTCAGACTGAGAGAGCTTATCCTATTTCACTCATGCACCCCAATGAGTGAGTGTGTGTGTTGTAAATATAGAGACTCACTCTCTATTTACATTCTTCTTTTCACTTGGAACCCACTCCAACATGTCGGCCTCACTTAACAATTACTTACTAGAGCCAACATCTCTAGAAGTGTCTAATAACCCTAGTGCCCCACCACTTGTGGGGACTTTTCCTCCTCCAACCAATAGGACGGTAACACAATGGTGGGGACTATTGCCCCGACTTACATTGACTCACCTAGGGTCAACTTCTCTAGGATAGTCTAATAACCCAAGGGCCCCTTAACTGTGGGGACTTTAACCCTTGACCAATAGGTGGGTTACCCATAATGACTTGACATGACTTTCACATTATAGAAACTTCCAAAAATAAACATCGGGCTATGACATGACTCAAGTACATCACAAATACATCCTGAAATAAACATCGAGTTACAATACATAAGAAATACGGATGAATACATTCCGAAGTTACAAATACATCAACACTCCCTCTTAACTAGGAAGGTATTCTCTCGACACAATTTATCAGCACAAGTCTTCTTCTCTGTATCATCTGGATCATCATTAAGTTCTGATCATCTTCATCTTCAAGTCATCTTCATCTAGATCTAAATCATCATCACTGGATCTAGATAATCACTCAATCTGGATCATCATCACTGAACATAGATCATCACTCGATCTGGATCATCATCACTAAATCTAGATCATCACTCGATCTGGATCATCATCATCACTGGATCTGGATCATCACTTGATCTGGATCGTCACTGCTAGATCTGGATCATCACTCATTCTGGATCATCACTGCTAGATCTGGATCATCACTATTGAATCTAGATCATCACTCGATCTAGATCATCACTACTGGATCTGGATCATCACTCGATCTAGATCATCACTACTGGATCTGGATCATCACTCGATCTAGATCATCACTACTGGATCTGGATCATCACTCGATATAGATCTCTCAAATTCATCATAATTGGATCTGGATCATAACTTGATCTGGATCTCCTCTGGTCATCATCATATGTGCTATCTCATGATTCTTCTCATCATAGGAAGTTCTATAGAGCCAGCCTTCTTTCATGCTAGGTGTATGCCTACCTCCTCGTAGGACTTTGGTAGCCCTTACATCTGACCTACTCGTCAGAATGGCTAGCACTCACATCTGACATGGGAGGAACTCAATCCTTTATCCATGACAGAATGGCACAGCCCTTACATCTGACCTACTCGTCAGAATTGTGGTAGCCCTTACATATCACCTACTCATCAGAATGGCCAGCACTCACATCTGACATGGGAGGAACTTAATCCTTTATCCATGACAGCATGGCACAACCCTTACATCTGACGTACTCATCAAAATGGCGGTAGCCCTTAAATCTAACCTACTCGTTAGAATGGCCAGCACTCACATCTAACATGGGAGGAACTTAATCCTTTAGCCATGATAGAATGGCACAGCCCTTACATCTGAGCTACTCGTCAAAATGGCCAACACTCACATATGACATGGGAGGAACTTAATCCTTTAGCCATGACAGAATGGCTCAGCCCTTACATCTGACCTGCTCGTCAGAATGGCTATTGATCTCATCATTTCCCCTTAGAGGGAACCTCGATCTCAATAACACCAAGCTTCTCCTTGAAGTACTCAAACTTCACTTTGGCCATTTCTAGCATAGAATCACACCAGGGCTGATTACGTCCAAGGATGACCTATGAGCTTTACTAGGACTGATTACATCCGAGGGCAACCTGTCTCATCAGCTATGATAGAAATCCTTCTTTCAAGAGATCTTGATCTAGTTCACTACTCCTCTCTACATCATACAACAAATGCAAGTCAGATCAACCAAATCAAAAAGTAGTTTTCAAAAGAAACATACTACCTCCCAAATAGAAAGTGGCAACATCTTTTTCCTCAACTGTACTCAGCGCCATGCAAGACTCCATCTTTCCAAACCAAGAGATCACACTTGATCCCATACTGAAGTAGCACCTCAAAGTTCTCTTCATATCAATGGCACTACCTTCCCAATACGAATCCACATAATCTTTTGATTTGCCTCATACTTGAGACCATAATCAACTGTACCCTTCAGGTACCTAACTACATGCTTTGCAACCATCAGGTGAACATGTCTCAATGTGTTCACAGCAAAGAAAATATCTGGTCTCGTATTCATCAGGCACATCAAGGAACAAATCATCTAATGATACATCATGGCATCAACCGTCTATGATGAAGCAACACTCAATAGCTTCATCTTCGATGCCATAAGTGTGGTCATGCAGTCCATCATCCTGAACCTCTTCAAGATCTCTACTACATACTTCCTTTGTCCACACCTCCATGCCTAGAAAATAGTGCATCGACGCATAACAGGAGCATCACTGGTCTTTTGCCTTCAACCTTGAAGCAAAGGTTGGAACCCGCTTTACTCTCAGTAAAGCCTAGAGTCATCAGTAATCTGTCCATCCTGTTGTACAATGTCGAATCTCAAGATCTTCTGCGGTCACTCCCTCTGAAGCAAAGCATCATTCTCCCTCTGTCTTTTGTACTCTATGCACTAAAACATTCTGTATCGGAGTGACAAGTAGTATCCATATAGGATCACTAGATACCAAGATGCTCTATTTTGAACTTTTCAAAAGTTCTTCTCACACCCATCTGTGAGCATGTCATCCTCTATCAACCTTGTAGCATAGGTTCAGATATTCATCAAGCTCATTATGTATGTGTTATCCCATGATGTTTCCATCTACTGCATGATGGAACTATGAACTTCTCTTCAAGTCTCGATACTGCATCCTAGACATCATTCTTCTTGAACTAGTATTCCTTTCTTCGTGGTTACTTCTTCATAGCTGGAAGGTTCTTTATTAATGATGTCGAATCATTTCTCATATTTATTCTTCATCTTGAACTGTCCTCACTTGTTCTTTGAAACAAATCTTATCCTTCTTTGCTTGTAGGTGATTATGTACACAATCTTTCCTACAATTCAAATGCATTTGTATAGTTAGAAACATTTCATAAGGATTATTCATACTGGAAAGTTCTTATGCATAAATATATGATCATGCAACTACTTTATCCAATACAACATTCATCCCTATCTCACTGAAAATTTCTAGATGCCTTCCATCTCTACCAGGACAACATTGAGATTGTGCACTAATCCAATATGTCAGCAAAGAGGTTTCATTCTAGATAAGTAGCAATGGAGTGTTGTATAGCACCATGAGCTACTTACCCATTACATGCAAATTAGTAGTATACTATCATTAATGCAAACATTCTATCATGAATAATACATTAATTGAATATAGAAAAATGCATAACAAAACAATATCATGAAATGACAATTGAATACTTACCTTGATTTGTTTTGTGGGTAGACTCCTTCTTGAGCCTTCAACTTCATCGTCTTCTTCATTCATAATAGCATTGTTTCTTATCCAAATGCTAAGGTGAATAAGAGGTTCTTCAAGAGTTGAGTTCTTCATATTCCTCATTCCTTGAGGGATCTTCTTTGGATGGTGAGAGCTTGATCTTCAGTTGTTCCCATCTTCTCTTCTCGAGCTTCTTCTTCTTGTGTGTGCTCTTCCCAGAGTCTGCTGAAAGTAATCACTTCCTTCTAGCACACATTCTTCGGATGAATGAATCCCATGATCCTAGGAGGTCATTCAAGGTGGCTATCACTACTTCTACATTCTTTGCTTCTTCTTTTACCGCTTGAAGTTGTTCTCTGATTTGAGAGACCCTTGTAAAGTATGACATTCTGGCTCTTCACTTCCTTCAACTGGTTTTTAAGGTCATATTCTGATTTATGTTCTTCCATTCAAATAGCTTGGTCAAGGAATCAAACATCATCAATGTCTTTAGGTAAGACACTTGTGGTACAAGTTGATCTATGACTGAATCAACCATGATCTTCTTGGCCTTGAACAAGTTCTTCTTGTATAAGGCTTCTAGCCTCATCTCCCTCTGGAACTGGAACCTCTCTACTCATGTACGTGTCCAATTCATTTTCTTCAAAGAGATCATATACTTCTATGCTTGGAATTTATCAGCTCCCTCAAGCTTTTCATCAATCTTAGTATGATGAGACATCTTAACTGAGAACCTCAAATGAAAACAACAAAAGATTAGATATTACCGGTTTGAGGTGTCTGTCTTGGTTCTGGAGCTGACTGATCTAGGGTTTGTCAGAGAAACCCTAATTTTTAAAAACTTGGAATCTTTCAGATCTAATTGGATAGAAAGATATATCTCTTCAAATGGAGCTGTACAATGTACTCCTTTTCTAAAAACAGTGGAGGGAAGCTCCCGGAACAGGAAGCCCTAGTTTTCCAATTTCTTCTGCAGAAATTCCTGTCACTGTTTCTATGATATCTCAGAAATTACTACTCCTCTATTTCTGAAATTTCAAACTGAGGTAACCTCACATGTCTCTGGTCCAAAACCATAGGTTTCATCATAATTGGTTTCACCAATTGTGATTTATGATCCTTTTCCCAAGGTGACCTGTTACAGGACTGTTCAGAAGAGCGAAGTTGTACGGACTGATACATGTCATTGTTTCATCTTCTGGGTCTGAACTTCAAAACAAAAAATGTACAATCTGTACCCTTTATAGAAAATCTTCAATAATTCCATTTGGACCTTTGTATCCCAAGTTATATCAATTCTCCCTAGGTGTCCTGTTTAGGGATGAATTCTGGAAGAGGCTAGAACACTAACTTGGAGGGATCATATCGCCTAGAATATAGCGAATATGAGGCTGATTTTTTGATACAGTGTAAATCAGGATTTTATATACGGCCTCTGCAATTTTCCACTCCTGATCCATTTCCAATATTGGGATATATCAAATTTACCACAACTTCGCAGTTTTAGTATTTAGGGATTTTCTAGCTCGAGGTCAAACTAGGGTTTGACTTTCCTGGAGTTTCACACAACAAAAAATATTGATCCAGGTCTCTAAACTTCAATTTTGATGAGGATAACAATCCAATGTTGGGCTCACTCAAAAATTTCTCTTCTGTAGAGAGCCTTAATTTTCCGCACCAAAACTGAAACTAAATTTCGCTTCGACAAAAAGATGCACCCTTCAATGGAGAGTCATCCTAGCATACTTTTGCTGATGGATTATGAAGAGAGACCCAAAAATTAAGAATCCCTAGCTTCTATAGCTGCACAATGTATTCTTCTCAGGTTAGCTCTGATACCATGTTATTTTTTTAACATTCTAAGCTAGCATTATGATCTTAGGATCTTTAACTGAGAGAATAACATGCACAACAATAAAATACAAGAGACAATGAACACAGTGTTTTTCCTCGGGGAAACCATAAATGGAGAAAACCCCGCAACTTCCTCAGAGATAGAATCAACACAAAAGGTAAACCCCCAAAACAGTAAGATGATCTCCCGACAGTAACAATCTCTCTCTCTCTCACTGAGAGAGCTTCTCCTCTTTCTCTCATGCGCCCCAATGAGTGAGTGTATGTGTTGTAAATAAAGAGACTCACTCTCTATTTATATTCTTCCGTTCACTTGGAACCCACTCCAACATGTCGGCCTCATTTAACAATTACTTACTAGAGTCGACATCTCTAGGAGTGTCTAATAACCCTAGTGCCCCACCACTTGTGGGGACTTTGCCTCCTCTGACCAATAGGAGGGTAACACAATGGTGGGGACTATTGCTCCAACTTACAATGACTCACCTAGGGTCGACTTCTCTAGGATAGTCTAATAACCCAAGGGCCCCATAACTGTGGGGACTTTAACCCTTGACCAATAGGTGGGCTACCCACAATGACTTGACATGACTTTCACATTATAGAAACTTCCCGGAATAAACATCGGGGTATGACATGACTCAAGTACATCACAAATACATCCCGAAATAAACATCGGGTTACAATACATAAGAAATACGGATGAATACATTCCGAAGTTACAAATACATCAACAATAATAAACTTTAAACTGAAATATAATCATCAATTAACTATTCAAATGGAAAACTAGGGTACAAGGAGGGCTTAACTTATAAGCAACTAGAAAACTTAATAAAAGAAATATCTTTAGGTTATGTCCTACAAGTTCTTTCAACAATAACTCAACATAGAGACAACCTAAAAACATACTAAAGAAAAACACATGTAACACTAAATCTCACATGCAAACAAATAAATCAATCTAAAAAGCATAAATACAAAATAATATTGTATCAAAACAAAATCAGCAATAACATTCAAGAAACAAAAACAACTTAGCACACATTCAAGGAAAAAGGAAATAAGAAAAATAATAAAACTTTGAAAAATAACCTAAAACAATTAAACTTGAACTTTAATGTTAAATAAAACTAACATCTAAATACTACAGTCAAAACATAATCCAGACAGTAACAAAACAGAACTAAAAACAATATTAAAATACATAAAAAAAAAACACTAAAAATATAACTAAGGGTTGAATGACAGACTGAACTGTGGGTCTGAAAGGGGTGGCTGAATAACAGAGTGAACAGGCTGTCCGAATGACAGGATGCATAGTTAAAATGGTAGAAACTAACCTAAATGAATGAATCTTCAACTGAAGTCATGCAGATGTAATTCTAAATCTACTTAACTTGATAAACAACAATCTATTTTATGTAACTTGCAAATAAAAGGAACAATAGACTGAAAATAAAATTGAAAGAAAAACTGGAAACAAACTATGCACGCATTTAACTATCTAATTCATAAATCAAATTGCATTACAGAAATAAAACAGACTGTGAATTAAACTAGCTACAATAAAAAAAAATTAAAGAAATAAACAAGAAAAGAAACCTCTGGTTGATGAGGGGCCCTCTCAGTAATCAGGGGTGATGCCTGGCTAACTTCTACTCAAACGCAATCTTCAACATCAACACATATAGCTCTTTATTCAGATGGTGGAACAAAAATACAAATGTTTAAGAACAACGTGATAAATTATTCTGACTTTATAGCTCTAGCTAATTGACTAACTGAGCTCTCTCACAGAGGCTTCTATATATAATAGTTTATAAGGATGAGCAAGTCGACCCTTTAGTGGTTGACTGCTCTCTAAATTTTGTCAATCATAAGGGCATTTTAACTAATCACGGGCCAACGCGCAGGCATCTTTCCTTCTTCACCATGATTTTGATATTTTTTCTCAGCAACGAACACATAGGCTTCTCTTTAGTATGAATGATCTTCAGACATGGCGCATAGGCTCCTTCCTTATCGCAGTAAGTGGGTGATGGAAAACAGAGGAGAGCGTAGTGGTGAATCTTCTATAGTGTGGGTTGAATGCATCAATCCAACGCATGGATGGTTGATGTGGTGGCAAGCAAAGGAGAATCCAACCTAGAAAATATCTAGAACATAGCTTCATCACCCAAACGCATGGATAAAAGGAAGTTTGCAAGCTGTTTCACGTTTTAAATGCCAAAATTAATTCTCAGCGGCGCGCAATCTGATGTGCGATCTGGACGGAGAGTTGAATGGGAGGCTGGGCTATGTGCTGGATATGTTGGGTGTCAATCTAGGGAAAATAGAGTGTCTTTCTACTAGCGCGCTTCAGGGCTGTAGTCTACAACAACATATTTCAACATCTGGCAAACCACTAGTGAGTTTCACGCAACGGATTGGATGACAAGCTGGACGTCAAGCTGGACATGTTGTGTGAAAGGCAGGCTAAATGCGTTATGTTTATTAATTTAGCCTAAAAGGATTATAAAATATGAAAACAAATATATAAATCAATTAATACATCAAATGCACTTTAATAATGTCATTTTTAATTAATAAAAACATAAAAATGATAATAATAAAATATTTCATATAAACCTTAAATTCACTCATACTTGAGGCTGAATAATGATCTGCGTAACATAAAATATACAAAAGATAATAAAATATGTGTTTAAATGAGTAATTTAACTGCCGAAAACGATAACAAATCTAGGATCAACAAGCTCCAAGATCATGTTGTCTACTATCTTAGTCAGGTGTTAGCAAATCCTGAACTTAGATACTCACATTTCGAGAAGTCGGCATTGGTGGTGATTTATGTCATCGAGAGGCTAAGACATTGTATCTTGTCAAGGACAACCACAATGGTTGTGGATATAAATCCTTTCAAGTATGTTTTATCCCAACAAATAATCTGGAAAAAATTCAATAAATGGATCTTCATTATCCAAGAGTTTGACCTGGATTTCCAGTCCGCTAAGTCTAATAAATTCTTACTGTTCATAGAATTGATCTCAGAATTATCGACTGAAGAGAATATAGTGGTAGAAGAAAACTCATTTACATATGATTATACCTTCTTAATTTCAACCTCTGATCCCTAGTAAGAGATATCTTAGTATATCTCCAGACTCTCAAGTTTCATGTGTCCTTCTCATGGGAAGATCGACATAAGTTGCGAGTTAATGCGACAAACTACCTTAACATTGGTGATACTTTGTATCAACGAGCGGGGGAATCTATCTTGCATCAATTCCTCACCCACGAGGAGGCAAAGCATGTCCTAAATGATTCCCATAGCGGAGCGCATGGGTTTCATTTATCTGGGCTAGAAATGGCACAGAAGATTCTACGTGCCCTTTATTTCTAGCCCACTATATTTAAAGATTGTGTGGAAATCGTAAAGCGTTGTCATCCTTGTCACCTCCGATACTAGGAAAATGCAATCACACCCTGCTCCTTTATTTCTTGTCATCGCGATGGGGCCCTTCACTAAGTGGGGGTTTGGTCTCATGACATGCAACCCAATGTTTTCTATGGGGAACAAGTATATCATTGTCGTTGTATACTACTTTACAAAGTGGGCAGAGGCAATGCCTACCTTTAAGGCTGATGAAAAAACGACAGTGTACTTCATCTTCAACCAAATAATTGCTAGGTTTTTTTCCTTCCATTTACTTTTTCTTTTAAATAATAATAAAGTATACTTTACAATTGGGTGAACAAAACTTTCAAGAACATGCATATAGAATCTAACCATTTAACTTTTATGACAGTAATCATTAACATTATACTCTTTTGACTTCAACACATAAAACAATATTCAACTTTTTGTTGCAAATTATATAATGACAAGTGTTGTTCAAAAGGCCAATATGTGTGCTAACAAGTGTTCCATGCAGTGTCTAGGTTGGTTTAAAAAATATTGTTGTAAACGTTTGACTATGGTTAAAACTTATACATCAAAGTCTATGCATATTGGATATTTTTTTAACTGTGAGATTGCTATATATTTTTAACAAATTTTCTCAAAGGATATGAAGATTGGATAATTTTAAAGTGCGAGATTGTTATAAATTTAAGAGAGGGCATTGAGAGCCCCTTCACAAGCACATTCGGAGATACTTCACATGAATGGAAATGTTGGAATTGTTCTTTTACGTGCACAACAAACCAACGCTTTTATTTTCTCCCCTCAACATGAAAAACAACACCCAAACGCACCAACGTTTCACTTATCAATTTTAAGTCTAACCTCGGTAGGTACCCATTGCCATCCAACCTTGTTTAAAATATAATAGATTACAATGAAAATTCATAATAGTAAATTATTAAATGCTTTTTATTTAATATATAATAGATTACAGTGAAAATAGATTTCATCAAGAATTGATTGCACATCATATTTTATTATATAATTTATGTATAAAATAGAAATATTTTTTATTTTCTATACAATATATTATAATATTATTAACTATTTTGTTTTATCAAAAATTTAACATTTGATTTTTTGTATATAAAGTATTATGATGAAAATTATCTTCATATGATGATGATGATGACGACGATAACATTGCATTGTGGATACTACATTGTGTCTAAAATATTGTGTTGATATTATGTGAAGTATTAATTGTATTTATTTAAATAATTATTAATTATTTAATTATATTATTAATTAATAATTAGATAGTGTTATTTATAAAAAAATATTAATTATTAATTCTATTATTATTTTTAGTTTAATAATTATGAATTATCCTCCTTATTATTATTATTTTAAAATTATTTTAAAATTTGTGAGATTGATTTTTAATATAAGATTTATATTTTTTGTAATTAACATAAAATATATAATTATTTTCATTATTTAACAAAAATATTTAATAAAACATATTGATTTAAAAAAATAATCAAATATTATTAAGGATTGTTTTCATGATTTAATATGCAAGATGTTATCATTATATAAAATTGGAGGATAGTTTTTTCTTATATTTAATTATCATACAACTTAAATTTAGTTCAGTAAAAATATTTAATAATAATTTATGAAATATTATTTAATAGAATAATATTTGCAATCATAATCCAAATAAAATGATTTAATAAAACTAAGGTTTTATATTATATGACAACTCTAAATTTAAATGAGTGATATATCTCAAATTTAATTTAATAACACAGAAAATATTAATAAAGTTAATCATTAGCATACTCATAATGCATTTTATATATCAAACAACAACAACATCTATATGATATTAAGGAAAACGATATACATGTGTGATATGCATATCAATATATATGTCAAAGATACATCTCATCAAAATCAATAAGCATGTCATGTATACACTTATACAACATTCAATATACATGTCAAGTACCACTGCTAGTGATGTTCACAAGTAGAGCCAGAGCCATCAATGCCTTCTCTACTAGAAATAGAGGGTCTATTAGTACACATGTAAAATAACAATGACAATAGTAGAGTATGACATATCTCTCCACTGGGAAGTATATCACCAAATGTGACCATAACATGTAGAACATCAATAGCTAGCTGTTATAATATGAAATGGAACTTCTTCGTCAGAGTACTAACACTGAGCATGTCGATACAAAAATGAAATTATGGATAGAAGTTGCCAAAAACCTATAGATGAATATATTTCGTGATACACTTTGTTCCTTTTAGTCTTGCCTGTGTTTTTTAATGAGCTTAACTTGTAATCGTGACTATTGTCATTACATGTCATGGGTCATTCGCGGGTAGCCCTATATGAAAACTCGTGGTTATATGATCACACTATGCATTCGCGGGTTTCCTTCATAGGAGTCATGATCCATTCACGACCTGTCAGTATATATACACTTGGTTATATTAAGGCAAAAAATTAAAAATTAAAACATGATTAGTCAAGGATAGTTTTGTTCGTAATCATAACGACCCCAACCTCCCTAACCTTCGTAACTCCCCTTGATCACCAAGTATAAATAGAGGGGAGGGGTATACTTTAGAAAACGCATCTTAAGAGAGAAAGGTTATGCTAAAGGAATAATTGGATATTGGAGCAAGAGAACTCAGTCCTTGGTCAGCAGAGGAGGGCTTGTCTCAGATAGAGGTTGTATCATTCCATGTTGCTTATAAATAAAGAGATATTTTCTTCTATAATTGATGCATCAATGCTCTTATATGTTATGATTTATGAAATATATTGTAATATCCTTTGTATGCATTTATAATGCTTCATTCATCTTTATATAACATCTTAGATATCTGTGGGAAGGTATCTATCTCTTTTGCAGGTGTTGAGAATCTTTGGAGCTTCTGGAGCAGTCGGAGAGAAGACTAAATCTTGGATCAATCTTCATAAATAAGGTACAAGTGATTTCTTTTTCTATTATCTCACAAAAATATCTAGAATGTTGTATTTCTGCAAGTTGAATATTTGTATGTTGGTGTCCCCAGACCCTTAGGTCATAAGGTAGATTCCTTGAACAATAGAACTAGTGACTCCACTAGGGATTCTAGCATGTTTTGGGTCCGTTCCAATAATTTCGAGTCCAGTTTTCTCTTTTTGTTTCTGTAAGTGTCTTGCTTGTATTTTGCATTCACTCCACAATGTTTTGTGCTTAGTATCCATTGGCCATTATTGTTTCTTTTGAAAAATATTGGTTGTAATCACAGGTTTCCTATACATACAGTCGTGGTTCATTGTTTGTAATCGCGCATTGACTATATATACAGTCATGGTTCATATGTAACATGTTTGAGTGTCAGTCATAGTTTCTTGTAGGGTTAGGTCATATTTCTAGGTTTTCCCCTGTTTTTTGAATTTTGACTCCTTAGGTGCATGTATGGTTTCTTCTTTGGCATTATGTTGTGTTGTTTGTTGGAGGAGCTAGTCGGTGAGCCAACTAGTCAAATAGCTAACTAATCGGAGACTAGGTCGACCGCGTAAAGTCGTGTCGGTTGAACGAACCGACAGGTAGTTACTTGTAACCATTTTTAATCATATATATTAGGCTGTTGAGCCAGATGAGAACTCGGTTCAGTTTTGGATATATGTATGGACCCTCATGTAATATTATAATATAATTTGTTACTTCCTTATCTATTCTCGTCTCTTGTGTCTGTTATGTTTATATGTTTCTGTGTGTATTACTCATAACCCTATGTGATCTATGAGATTACAACATTGGTTCCGTTGCCGGTAGTACATATACATACGTAATGACCATAAGCAGATGATATCAGAGCAAGAGATTAAGCACTGGTGGGAGCGTAAGATAGCAAATTATTTGTAGAACTATGCAAGGAGAAACAGATTGACCATTGCTCAGGAAAAGGAGAAATTGTTCACCGAAACACATGAGAATTTTGTAGAGTCGGTACCTCAAATTTTGAAAAAAAAATTGAATGAAGAATCCAGAAGAAAATAAAGACAAAGAGTTACTGGAAAAAATGATTCGAGGCGAACGAACAAACCTGTCGGAGTGGTTTGAAAATATCAAAGACGAATTCTATGAAGAACAAGCCATGGAGGAAAGAGTTTCAGTCGAAATCATTGAGAAAAGGTTTTATACAAACCTCACTGA
Source organism: Pseudotsuga menziesii (assembly GCA_001517045.1). Classification (NCBI taxonomy): domain Eukaryota; kingdom Viridiplantae; phylum Streptophyta; class Pinopsida; order Pinales; family Pinaceae; genus Pseudotsuga; species Pseudotsuga menziesii. The sequence goes on from LPNX011008238.1 coordinate 71,258, forward strand.
GCAATTCCTCTACTCCTTACTGACCCTGTTGTTCAAATTTATAATTGAGAGAGTGGGCCATATCATAGAGCCTCGTCCATCACTACGCGAACCACCACCAAATTCCAATTGGGTGGAGAAACAGAAGAAGTGGGAAAAAATTATTTCCGAAAGGGAGTGGGAGTACTTCCTAAGCAAATAAATAGAACTATACAAGCTTTCTAAAGCATCGGGTAGGCTATGGGGGGGTAGCTGGTCATGTTTCGGGGTAGAGTAAAAAGGATTCTATTCAATGAAGAAAATACCACCACTAGCAATGAAAATTCGACCTAAAAAGGAAATCGGGCAGACAGTGACACATAAAGGTACGTCAAACTTATATAAGTTAGAAAGAGGGAGGAGGCAGAAAAAAAGGGAAGAAACAAGAGAGCAGTCTATAGTGCTGCAAAGAAGAATGACCACTGAGGTGACAGAACAAGAAAGAAATCCGCCAGAGTTGGGTCATGACCGACAGGAAGAAGGCATGGATGAAGAAGCATCACCCATGGAACAATACTTGTGGATAAAGCAGGGAGATTCTCTTCAACTAGAAATTCCCTAGGAGGTAAGACCTTTATCTCCAACGGATCCAAGTACTCGAATGCAGGCCATTTTGGAAGAAGACTTGTGACTAAGAGCTGGTGAGTTTAGTATATGAAGCCAACTAGATGACAAAGTAAATGAGGATAATCATTTAGTAATCCATCGACCAAAGGAATGAAATTGGGTAACACTTTAGGCATACCCTTCCAACCGAAGTATCCACTTGATCTACCCAACACATGAAGGAGCACCCCCCTTCCAAACACAGCTTTTCCAAATTCAGAACAGTTGGACTTGCAAACACATCAGTGCAATTGGACATCAATAGAAGAAGTCAACCCGAACCGACTACTTGTTGGAGAAGAAACTACAAACAAAATGACTGACGAGAATCACAGTTTTGTCGATAGCAGCTGTGAACAAAGTGATACGCAGAGTATCCCACTACCACCACCTCCTCCTAGAGGAGACAGTGACACCAACATGGGTCACGGATCAACACATATCCCCCTCTATGAGGGTGATGAAGACCCCAGACGACACTGGTTCATCTGTGAGTCAATATTGGAGGCAAATCAAGTTACGCTCGAAGAATGACAAATGGCACAGTTCGCTGGTGCTTTACAAAAAAGAGCGCTAACTTGGTATATGACATATATCGAGAGAAATCCCCAAGCATCCAAATATGACATTAAGGCACAATTCTTATCGTTCTGTAAAACTCCAGATGCAAAACATCTAGCAGCCAAAAAGTTGAAAACAACATCTCAGAAACCAGCAGATTCCGTCTGAGAATATGAAAAACGATGGAAAGACCTCCTCAGCCAACTAGACTATGTAATTGACGAACAATTATTAATTCAGTGATTTCTTGCAGTTCTATCACATAAAATCCAGCAGCACATAAGCTTGGAGACATTTAAAACATATGAAGACGCACTTACCAAAGCTCTGCAATTAGAGATGGATGAATATTTCCCAGCATATCCCATCGATACCAGGCTAGAAGAACAGTTAGAAATCATGCAGAAATATTTGAAAGAGTTGAACCCCAAGAATCGGGATGTTTGGTGCACAAAATTCTCCACAGTCGGACACATTAAATATAACTGTCGACAGGACATTCGTTTTGTTCAGACGAAATTCTTCTACGACATTTGCAAAGAACATGGAGAACATACAACGAAAGATTTCCCATATAACATGAAAAATGGCAAATCATCTTGGTGCGCAATCTATGAGGTAAAAAGTCACGCAACTGCCAACTGCCACTTAAACTTGAAGAATCCACAAAACTATCAAGCAGTATTCCAAATGAATGCAGTCGCACTGAACAATGACAACGCTTCAAGGAACAATCAACAAAATGAATCAAATAATAAAAGATATGAAGGCCATCGATATGAGCATCGGTTCGACAACCGTCGTGGGGGATATGGAGGTCGGGGATGATTCTCTAGAAATCACGACAATCGACCGTGATGCCCCATCCAGTGCTTTACATGCTACAAAGAGGGATATCACTATGCTGACTTCCCATACAAGGATAGAACTGATCTAAAGTTTTGAACTAGCTATGGAGTGGGAGATCACTCATTAGAGGATTGTCCCACCATGCTCGACAAGATTAATAAAAAGAAAAATGTTAATGTCTTATCGTGTGTTCAAAAACATGATGTAATGAATACAAAGAATCTGCACATAGTAACCCGACAAGGGACAAAAATTGGAAATGATAATCCACATATAAGTAAAATCAAAGAAAAGAATGATTATCCTAATCCAACAAAACAAAAACAACTATATAACAACGCATCGTACATGTTTAAATAATTTGCTAGACAGGAAGCAGTCGATGATAGTCAACAAAACACAGTTAAAGAATTATACGTTTAGTACATAACTATAAATCGATATCTCAATTCATTGACTTGCTGTATGATATGAATCAGAGTAATAATACAAAAAAACAAACCAAAAATATCTGCAATCTGAACAAAAAAAGACAAGAGCGATGCCGACCCACTTGTCGATATAGAAATCAAAGGATACCATGTTCAACAAGTTGTACTCGACTTCAGTTCACAAGTAAACATTATGACTTGAGATACATGGGATCAGTTGGGTAGAACTCAACTATATGAATTGGGTATATACCTCAAGTTAGCTGACCAAGGGCTGATCAAACTCATTCTGGTTTGGAGAGATATCGACACAACAATAAAAGGAATATCAACCAAAGTCGACTTTGAAATCATCGACCCTAAAGAAGGATCCATCTCCTTCCTAGCCTTGGTAGGTAAACCATGGGGAAGAAAAATGAAAGCATCAATATCTTTAGACAAATAAAGGATAAAATTAAAATGGAATGGATAGAAATTTATCACCCCTATTCATCCTTCCCAAGGCAAACCTTGGATTGAACCCATCGATGAAGAAGTTGACATTTGACAATTATATCAAATTAAAAATAACAAATACTACACTGAACCCAATACCTATGGTGAGCTTCACTTAGGCAACCAAGACTCAGTAGGATATAATTCAGACGTAGAATTATATGATTGGGAAGTTGAAAACTATGAAACTCAAGCAAGGGGTTGTTGGACCATTCAAGCTATACAGAAGAAACCAACCCATCAATGCTTCTCAGTCTCCATCATCCCAAAAATATTTGAAAGGAAAACTAGGGAATACCCTACCTTAACCCCAACAAATACAAGTATTAGACAAAACCCAAGGTATAAAGAAAGAGAGTCCCTAGTTCTTCATATAGAACAAGTATCTAAGAACCTAGGTGAACATGGCTAACTACAAATCCTAGTGGAAACCTTTACAATACAAGATACTCGATGGTGGGACACCCATCAGTCGAGACTGCAGACTTGGACAACCTCTTCAACTTACATCATAAAAAGATTCAAAGGAAGGAAGCTGACTAAACAGGCACAAATGCCTATCTTCATCCAAGGACAAGACCTAGATGAACACATAAGAACATGCGAAAGAGAATGGAGAAGACTTGGTTATAAAGAGGAACGTACATTGCCACACCTGTTTCCCTCGACACTAGTCGACTTACCAAATAAATGGTATAAAATGGAAGAAGCATGAGGTGAAAAATTAAAATGGAACAAACTTAGAGAAAAATTCATCAAGGACTTTAGTTTTATACTGCAAAATGAAAATCTAGTCGAAACTGCAAAGCAGATAAAAGAATTCATAGAACCGACTAGGAACAACAGTCTGATACCAAACCATGATCGACCAAAAATATCATGCTATAACATTCAAACCAACAGAATACCATAGTCGACAAGACTGCAAATGGAAAATGAAAATACAAAAGGAAAAATCTTTCGATGGAACTCATATCACTCAGAAACAACAAAACCAATTCGAACAGTACTTAAAGTCGACACAACTAACAAAGAAGACACCGATCGAATGATCGCAGTAGACGTCCCTGCTACATTCTCACAGTTCAAAGAAGGGATTCAACCGATCAACAAAGAAAAGGCACCAGAATGGATGGATGCCAAAGTTAAAACTAAAGAGTTTGACATATCAAACGATGAATGACTGAAAATGGCAAGAATTGGTGATTACTGGATCGAAGAGCAAACAAGTGAAACAATAAACCTATTGAAAGAATTCCAGGATGTATTTTCTCAAGACTATAAAGATATCAAAGGTATAGTCCATGAAATGGGAGAAATGAATATCGACATCAAACCCGATGCCCAACCTGTAAAGAAAAAGCCATGCAAATTAGCTCATAAATACAAGGAGATAGTCAAGAAAGAGATCGATAATATGCTCAAAATAGGAATTATCTACCCTATCGGCTAGTCGGAGTGGGAAATATTGTTGGTCGTCCATCTAAAGAAACATGACCCAACAATACTGAGGATTTGTGTCCATTTCAGAGAACTAAACAAAGTCACTCTAACATACCCATTCCCAACGCCATACGCAGACGAAATCTTAAATGAAGTTGCAGGACATGAATGTTACTCGTTTACAGATGGATTACCAGGGTATAAGAAAGTACCAATAGCCAAAGAGGATCAGAAAAAGACCACATTCGTATGTGAATTCGGCTCATTCGCCTACTAAGTTATGCCTTTTGGTCTAAAAAATGCACCTGTAGTATTTTCAAGAATTATTGTCAAAACATTTCAGGAATGCATCTACAAAACAATGGCAGTATATTTTGACTATTGGATGATCTACTCCATGTTGAAAGATCATTGCAAATGGCTAAGGCTCATGCTGGAACGATGCCAAAAAATCCAGTTATCTCTCAACATAAGGAAATGCATCTTCCTAACTCCTATAGGAATACTACTAGGGCACATTGTATGCAAAGAAGGCATCAAGGTCGACTTTTCTAAAATAAAAATTATCCTCCACTTGAAACCACCAGTGAATCCAAAATAGGTCAAGGTACTACTGGGACATACTGGATACTACAAAAAATTTATCAGATACTATTCAGATACGAAATGTCCATTGGAAGAACTATTAAGAGAAGATCGAGATTTTGACTAGATAGAGGAATGTAAGATCCCATTCAATACATTAAAAAGGAAACTAGTCAAGGAACCTACCCTCAAATTCTTGAATTGGTCGATCAAATTCCATGTACATATCGACGCATCAGGCCTAGCAATAGGCACGATCTTAACGCAACCAGGGGACGATGGAATGGACTATCCAATAGTATACAGCAGCAGAAAGCTAAACAAAGCAGAACAAAACTATTCAAAAACAAAGAGGGAAGAATTAGGTATGGTCTTGCGCTACAAAATTATAGACATTACCTACTAGACAACCCTTTTATCTTCTATACTAACCACCAAGCATTGAAATACCTCGTAAACAAAACTTTGCATCATGGAAGAATTTGTCGATGGTTACTACTATTCTAGGAATTCAAAGTCATCATTAGACTAGGAAAACTAAATGTAGGAACTGACCACTTGTCAAGAATCGACACGAGGGAAGAGCTGATAGGAGTCGAAGATGACCTTCCGGATGCACACTTATTCCAAATAGAAGTTGTTCCAACAGAATTGGAAGAAATAACTCAATTCTTGGAAAATGGTCAAGCACCAGAGGGCATGAGCATGAAAAAGAAACAAATATTAGCCATGAAAGCTACACCATACAACCTCATAAATGGATTTTTATATAAAATGGGCTTAGAAGACATCCTCCGGCAATGTGTATTAGAACACATAAGAGAAAATATTATGCATGAAGCACACTATGGACCGGTGGGAGGACATTTCCAAGAAGATACAACTACCAATAAAATCCAATAGTCGGGGCTATGGTGGCCGACACTGTACAAGGACTGTAAGAAGTTTGTTAGCCAATGCAGCCGATGCCAATGACTGGGTCAACCTATGCCTAATACAGAAATTCCCTTGATATCAGTAAATCCAAGTTTGACATTTGAAATTTGGGCCATCAACTTCATAGGACCATTCCCAATACCAGCAAAAAGAACAGGTGCGAGGTATATAATAACTATAGTAGAATATGTAACCAAATGGGAAGAGGCGAAACCTGTTGAAACCTGTTCCAGCGAGGTAGCTGCTAATTTTATTTATGAAAACATAATTACTATATTTAGATGCCAAATAACCTTAATCAATGACCAAGGGTCACACTTCATTAACAAAACCATCAAAGCACTGACAGGCCAGTTCAAAATTGACCACCGATGAAGTACAGCTTATCACCCTTAGTCAAATGGAGCAATAGATGCATTTAACAAAACACTAACAAACGGTCTAACAAATATATGCAATACCAACAAGGATGATTGGGATGAGAAAATACCTGCAATGCTATGGGCTTACAGGATAGCATACAAATGATCGATAAACCAAACACCGTTTCAACTTGTCTATGGACAAGACGTCGTCGTCCCACTACATTTTTTACAACAAAAACCTATGATAACAGATATATTACACATTGATGTCGGAGAAGGAAGGAAGGACCGACTGATGCAACTAGGCAAACTAGAAGAACATCGACTACTCACTATACAACATCAAGAAATCCAAAAACAACAGCAGAAGGCTTGGCATGATAGAAACATTAAACACAAAAATTTGTCGGTCGGAGATCTTACTCTACTATATAATAGTTGAGTGAAAGAGAAACCTAAAAATTTACACATAGAATGGATGGGACCTTACATTGTCGAAGAGATTCAGGCCAACGAATCAGTCCGATTAAGGACGTTACAAGGCATAGTATTTCGAAAACTTGTTAATAGTGCCCGACTAAAATGGTACCAAAACTAAGTAATTTGAAAATATATATATATATATATATATATAATAACGACCATAACTATTCAAAAGAACCTATAAAAATCTAAAAAACCCAAAAACAACAAAAAGAGCCATCAATCATAAAGCCAAAATTACAGGAGAGTTCAAAAGACACAGTAGTCCTCACTTTGACAACCGACATCCCTACCATTGACAAGACATCATCGACCACCCTCAGGATCGACATCAACAGAAGACTCCAAAGGTCAAATCACGCCTTCATGACTACATCAGAAGGAGCGCCAAATCCAGAATGCATTAAATGCGACCTCAATCGACCGTCTTTGACCATCATTTCTACCATTAATACCTTCATCAGAAAGTTCACCACTCGCTCCACCTATAAATACTACGTCAGAAAAATATTCCTTACTTCGTTTTGAAGAAATAGAGCAACCAAGTATTCAGAAATTTGAGAGCAGAAATCCCGTGAAGAAAGTTGACCAAGAGACCAAAAAAATGGCCCCAAAGCAAACCAGAGCCACAGCTGCCAAAACAAAAGAACTAGAATCCCTTGAAACCCAACTCATGAGAATATTAAGAAACATTAAAAATGCAAAGCTACAGGAAAATTCATGGGCAATGACCTGGGCAAAAATCAAAGAATGGGCCTATGTAGATAAGAAAATGACTAGGAATATATATTAGCAATCAACCAAGTGATAGACAACCTATTCTCTGATGACCCAGCGAATTCACCACCAGAAGTCGAAGATCCCTTGTTGACTGAAAATATCCCAACCACACCACTCACACCAGACCACTCACCTTCTCCATCACCACCCCCCAATCCAGAACTGTTGCCAAACCCTGAACCACCAGCTTCAAACCCACCAAATACACACCAAGCTGCAAGATCTACCCAAGAAGCTCAGACAGAAATTCCCCCAACCAATGAAGCTTAGCCCAATGAAGAACAGCAGCCAGGAAATCAGCTACCTGAAAAGAAACCATAGGCAAAACAACAAGCAAACCAACATAGACACAAAAGGAAGAGAAAATACAAAAAGAAAAAGGAACACCACAAATAACAAAGGTCGACAATGATCCACCTCAAACAACTAGGATCGACTACTGCAGTCAACACAGTGAAATTAAGAGATGGAGAGTTGGATCAACTCTTAGAATCCCTCGCCATAGAAGCAACAACAAGAATCCAAACTAGACAAGAGCAGCTCGACAGCACTAAGAAAGAGCAAATTGAATTTCTGTGAAATTGGAGAAATTTAATTCAAACAGTCATACTAGGACCATTAGAGGCTGACACCAACAAGCCACTAGAGAAAGCGTATTAGCTATTTGAAACTGTGGTGTCGACCTTACAAGCACGCCTACAAAATACAAAAGAAGATAAAAAAGAAGAAACATTCAGATTATTAAGGCAGTAGTATACAACATTCTCTGAAGCTCATAAGGTACTACAAGACCAATTGGAAGAGTCTATCGTTATAGAAGAAGTACTCCATAATTGGCCCACCTACTATGGGAAAGTATTTCAGTAGACCCACCAGACTCGTGAACAAATCCAAGCACTAGAAAAGAGGCGAGGCCGTGAAGAAACAATGAGGAGTACAATACAAGACCAGATTGTATTGGAAACAACCCAATTACAGAATCTAGAAAAACAGGCACATCAATGGGTACAGCAAGCACTACCAAGCCTCAACATATTGGACACAATCTGCCCACAGATGAAGATACTATTGGATACAGCAGAAGAAAAGGCTCAATTTATGGGTCTCGACATGGAAAGCATCATAGATATTTCCATCCAGGAGAAAATGTCGACTCTATCAAGCATCACAACCTTGACTATCGATATCTAGAAAGTGCTACAGAATTGGATAGAGTTTCAGCATCAACCATCCATTACAGCAGAAGTCATTGTGGAAGTATGTGTACAGAAACGACCAACCATTCAACTACACAGCCCATGAAGACAAACCAAAGAGTACCTACCTCAGACAATGCAGTGCTACGTACCTCCCTTGTTTCTTCGGGACAAAGAAAGATTTTGTTCTTGGGGGAGATGTTGGAGGAGCTAGTCGATGAGCCGACTAGTCGAATAGCTTGACTAATCGAATATTAGGTTGGCCGTGTAAATCGTGTCGATTGATCGAACCGACAGGCAGTTAGTTGTAACCATTTGTAATCATATATGTTAGGTTGTTGATAGATGAGAACTCGGTTCAGTTTTGGATATATGTATTGACCCTCATGTAATATTATAATATAATATATTACTTCTTTATCTATTCTAGTCTCTTTTGTCTATTATGTTTATATGTTTTTGTGTGTATTACTGGTAACCCTATGTGATCTATGAGATTACAACACTGTTAGTAAATCCATTTCACTTCCACTTGTCATTCAAGTGTCTTTTAGGGTGAGTTAAGTTTGAATTCTTGTGTGTAAGTGTTTTAGTTCTTTCCTTCTTGGTCTCTTTGGTTCAAGTGCTTGTGTTTTTGTTGGTTTTTGGTCCCTGACAGTCCTTCTAGAGCACTAATCTACCTCTGATTGTTTTTTTAGTGGTCTAGGTTTGTCACTTTTACCAAGTTTTGATCTACTTGTCTTTTCAGTTGGTAGTTCAGTAAATTTAGGGTCAGAGTCATCTTTGCTTTGCTTCTCAAATATTGTTATTTTAAAGATCTAAATGTTATCACGTGCATTTATACATGTTTAGTTTGTTGAACTTACTTAGTTGCACTCAATTGCATCAAAATTTGAGTTTTTTTTAAATAAAGATAAAAAGACAGTTTTAGTTGCATGGTTAGCCCTCGTCTAGGCTCTTTGCATTAGCTGTTTTTCTATTATTTTCAGAAAAAACCAAAAATATAAAAGTCTTGTGTTTTTCATAGTTGTTTAAAAAGTTTCATTTTATTTCATAAAAAGAAAAGGGAAAAAAACATTGTTATTAGCATTTATTTTGAAATTTTTGGATCATATTTGGTTTCACATGTTGAGTCAAAACATCATTGAGTCTCAATTCACCACCTCTAAGTAATAAATCCTTAAAAAGAACGCTTAATATAAAAATTATTAGTAATCTTTCTTTTTAATAGGTTTGAAAATCAACTAGCTTAGGCTAGGTTCTTGGATTAGGAAATTTTAACTATTCATTTCAGACATAGAGGCCAATATTTAGGTAAATCTAAGTTTACAAGGAATAATCTGAAAATCTCCGCCAACATGGGAGTCAAGCACGAGGCTATGGGAGAGCTTGGTTGCAGAGATAACCCTCTAATACCTCATTTGAACGTATACCAAGATTTTTGTGCATGTGGGAGTTCTTTCAATGCCACTTCTTGGTCCCTGTGAGGTGTCAATATTGTCAGAGTATCAGGATTATCTTCCATACTCATGGACATCAATCAAGCCAACGATTGTTCCATCGGACTATTGTTGTAAATTTAGTAGCCTTAGTTTCTAGACCTTAGGTTATTACACGAGTGGAATTGGAAGGCTATTTCTAGTGCTCCTAGGGTAGAATTAGAAGGTATCCTCGGTTGACAATTTGGGAGGGCGATTGTGTGATTCCAGTGCTTGCACCTAGAAATCTCATCACAAAATGCCAATTAACTACTCTCTGATCTTCACTAGTTGGTTATGGTCCCTAATCATCCCAGAATTTCCATTGGAAGGTGTATCTATCACCTACTTGGGTCTTTGTTATTATGATATTTTTAGTGTGTGCTCTTTGGTTTGTTTGTATTTTAGTTTGACCTTTTATGCGTGTGATCTATATTTTTAGTTATGGAGGGACATCCTCTCTGTAGGTCTAGAATGTTGCAAAACCTTCCTCCATATTTAATAATGGATCCTCCACCACCACCTCAAAGGTAGAGGCTTAACACAGAAGGTTATTTTGAACCAACAAGTGTGAGTGAAGTTCTAGGTGAACCAGAACTTAGAACTACTCAAGTATAAATCCCACCAGAAGAGATCGAAGATATGTAAGCTGAAGAGTTTGCAATAAATTATAATACACCTCTTGCCGATTTGAGCGACCCTGTGTTAGTCCAAGTCCATCCTTTCAGTTCACCTATGTCTGGTGTTTCTTTGAGTCTAGATATGTCTAGTACATGAGAAGGCATGTCTACCCCTAATTCAGCCATGATGGTTGGCGAAGTCTCTCCTCCCCTGGTGAGTGCTCCAAGACCTAGTGCATCTACTGCACCTCTTTCTCTGTGTGCTCGAGTGGTCAATCCCTCAGTGCCTTCAAATTTTATAGGTCAATCTAGTGGGGTAGTCACTGGGATACCCATTGTACCTTATGCTTCTTCTCCTTTAGGGAAAAATGCTCAAAGTGGTCAAAGTGGGTCCACTTCCTTTGTTCAGGGATTTACGTGGAATGGAGGACATATTCCTCCATCTGCACCATATGTAGGTCCATCAGCTACTTATGTTGATGTGTCATGTGGGAACAAAAACACCTTTACAGGTTTTAGTTTTCATACCTCTAGTCAGGTTTCGGCTGCTCTGTTTGGGAGCTCTCCCTTTTCACTGTTTAGTGGGGGGATCTCTGCTCCTACTTTTTAAACTCCAGTTTCAGTTGGATATGGCCAAGCAACCTATTACACACCACAAGTCAATAATTTTTGGCATTCGGGTGGAACCCATTTCAGAATAGTGCTACTAGATCATAGGCAGTGGTTGGAGGCAACCCCATCAAATTACCTTCAAACATATAAAAGTTTGAAGGTAAAACTAGTGAATATCCAAGTGTTCATATCACCACATTTCACCTATGGTGCTCTTCCAACTCACTGAACGGTGACTCCATTTGGTTGAGGCTATTTCAAAGAACATTGACTAATGTGGCTGCTAACTGGTACATTGAGCTCTCATCAACTGTGTATGATATCTTTATTCACTTAGAAACCATGTTTTTGAATCATTTTTAACTTCTTGTCTGGTATGATGTCAACACATACTTGTTGTACTTTTCTACAAAACAAGGCCACTCATATATCAGATCATATTCAGGAGTTGAGAAGGATAAATAGGATTATCAAATCCAACATTCCTCCGGAGTTCTTGTTGGAGTGGTTCTTGAAGTCTTTACTACCTTATATTACAAAGGACGTGTCCACATTGGAAGTTACCATGGAGGAAGAAGCAATTCTCAGGGCCTAGCAGCTAGATCTTATCTACACTTTGTCTGGGATTCTTTATGAAATTATCCTTGAAGCACCAAGGTCTACTAATGACCTTGAGAAACCCAAGTCGGGGCCCAATGCCAATGGTGTGGTTGGTTTACTAAGAACACCAATTGTAGAATCATTGGCTAAGTAGCTCCATGAGCTAACATTGAAGCAGTCTACAGTAGAGGCAACCAAGGTTGCCACTCCCTCACCTCAAAGTGTAATGTCTATTTTCCATAGTCTTCCCAAAAGGAAAATTAGCAGCCTAGTGGGAAAAATAACAAAGGGAAGAAGGCCGGGGGGAAAACAAATAAACAAAAACCCATGAATAACACTAAGGGGGGTAAGAAAGAGAAGAAGAAGGTTAAATTTCCTTGCAAGTTGTGGCAAGGGTACCATCTTACCTATCAATGCCCATTGTTATATCAAGCACAGAAGTTGCTTAAGCAACAACAACTGACTGTTATGAAGGATCCATTTACCCAAGCAGAATACAGCTTCTGCTTCAAAATATGTTGGGGGAACACCTAGTGCTCCTACTTATCACAATTATCCAGTACTTTCTTACATACAAGAAATAAAAACTATGAATCGGAGGCTCAGGAAAAAGGGAAATATACTGCCAAAACTACATCCCCTCTCACAATTGAAAAACCAGCTGAACTGATGCCTAAGATATCTAAAGGTGTCTTTAAGAACAAATTCCATAACCCTAATCCAATGGCTACTTCTAACTATTCTGTAGTGTAATACTTAGCCCAAACACCTTGTGCGATGTTAGCATTGGAAGTACTACATAGTTTTTCTTCTCATAGGGATGCACTCTTAGAAGTTATAGATAGTATGGACTCAGTGAGCCTGCTGGCCAAATTTAATATTTCTGAGATTAAACTACACCTGTCGTACCATGTGGAATTTTCAATCGATGTTGTCCATGGAGGAAAAAACATTGAATGAACGGTGGTTGATAATGATGCTTCCACGTGTGTTATATCGATGTATTTTTGGAAATATTTGGGATTCCTAGAGTTGGTCCCTTCAAACACTTTGCCCACTACTTTCAATGAAATTTATTTCCATCCTCATGGTATCTTTCCATCTTTCAAAATAAAGTTGATAGGGAAAGCGGTCTTTATTAAAGTCAAAGTGATCGATGCTCCTTTATACTAAAATTTTCTTTTGGGGAGAATTTGGATGTACGCAATGTGTGCCATTCCTTAGTCTGTCTTATGAGTCTTAGTGTTTCCACACAAAGGGAAGTTGGTTACAGTTTACCAGCAAATTTTTACTTGGAAAGGTCATTTGGAAACCAATGAGTCCACAATTCCATTGATTGATCAATTGAAACTAGAAAATGAATGCTTGGGAGTTGGAATGTAAACATCACTAATGGGCACATTTCATATACCAGCTCCTATAAATTACTTAGGTTCAACAAGTGTTGGGAATAATATCTCTTCGATTGTGGATAGAACTGACCCCTGAGTTATACCCTCACAAGAAGAACCTCAAGTGCCCCTATCAACAGTAGAAGTAGCTTATCAAGCTATATCTAATGTTGATGTTGATTCCATCGCAACTCCTCCAGTATCAAAAAAGTCGAATGAAGCCTACCTTCCCTCCTGGGAAGAGAACTCCACATATTCATATGATTGATTGGATATGGTTTTTCCTTTTGATGAATCCATACTAGAATCCATGATTGGACTAGAAGCTATTTGCAAAGACCTTCACCACAAGTCCTTCTTCCTTCCGGAACTAAGAAAGATAGAGAATTCAGAGTTCCATGTGAGACATACAGAAGGTGTTGATCTGCTAGTTAATCATTTTTCTAATGAGGGGGTATTTCCCAAGGGGAATATGGCAAACATTTCCACCATGATTTTTTCTATTAACATCTTTGTGAAACCTATTGTTGTGGAAACGTACATATTGGCACAAACTATTCTCCGGAAGATATTGCCATTTACACTTCCTTGTTTAAGGAATTCTACGACATCTTTTCCTGGTCATATGAGGAGATGCTAGGAATTGATCCATCGATAGTTGAACATGATACATGTTTGACAGAAGCTCAGACTTGTATATCCATAGAAAGCAGCAGTCGTCAACGCTGAGGTGGAAAAACTGTTGAAAGTTGGGTTTATTTACCCGATTTCTCTAACGGAATGGGTGTCCAATCCTGTTCTAGAGTAAAAAAAACAAGGGACTATACACGTTTGCGCTGATTTTCATGATTTAAAAAGGGCGTGTCCCAAGGATAACTACCCCATGCCATTCATTGACCAAATCATTGATGGTTGTGCAAGTAGTGAGGTATTTTCGTTCATGGACGGTTTTTCGGGCTACAGTCAAATTCAAATCAAACCAGAAGACTGGCACAAAATGGCCTTTATTTTTCCTTGGGGGACTTCCGCATATAAGAAGATTCCCTTTGGCTGGAAAAACATTGGAGCTACTTTTCACCTTGAAATTAATTTCTCTTTCCATGATATAAAGCATATTGTTGATCCTTACTTGGATGATATTCCTGTCAATTATCACTAGAGGAAGGACCATCCATACCATGTTCATTTTATTTTTAAACGATGCAGACAATGTAAAATACGCTTAAATCCCCATAAGTTTGTTTTCTGCGTTGATTTTTGGCGGTTACTTGGGCTAATTATTTTAAACAAAGGTTTACAGGTGGATTCGTTAAAATTTGAGGCCATTGTAAATCTTCCTCATCTTCGTTCTATCAGGAAACTACAGAGTCTACAGGGAAAATCCAATTTTCTTCGATGATTTATAGTCAATTATGCTAAGATCAAGAAGGATTTCATGTGCTTGATGAAGCAAGACACCCCATTCTTGTGGGATGAAACTTCACAACATGCTTTCAATTCATTGGAAAAGGCTTTATTATTGGCTCCTCTCTTGCATCCACCAGACTACACTAAAATTTTTATATTATATTTGGTCGCATCCGAATCGACGATAGGAGTGGTACTGGTTCAGGAAGACGATGAGCTATGTTGGGTGTATTATAATGTCTAAATTAATCCACCTATTCTTTAATTATCAACCGTGCTTGGTAATCTTAGAGTTGACACAAAGTATATGAGAAGGTAGAGGGTGTCATGTAAATATTTTAACAAACAAAAGATTGAAAGATCTTTCAAAATGAAAAACCGAGTCAAAGTCCTAAAAATGAAATTATTAAAGTAATTAAACTGAGACAGAATAATAAACTAAATAATTGATAATAAACTTTAAATTGAAATACAATCAACAATTAACTATTCAAATGGGAAACTAGGGTACAAGGAGGACTTAACTTATAAGCAACTAGAAAACTTAATAAAAGAAGCAAGTAGAAAACTTAATAAAATAATCAAGTAAAAAACTTAATAAAAGAAGTATATTTAGGTTCTGTCCTACAAGTTTTTTCAACAATAACTCAACATAAAAGAGACAACCTAAAAACATACTAAAGAAAAACACATGTAACACTAAATCTCACCTGCAAACAAATAAATCAATCTAAAAAGAATAAATACAAAATAATACAGTATTAAAACAAAATCAGCAATAACATTCAAGAAACAAAAACACATTCAAGGAAAAAAGAAATAAGGAAAATATTAAAACTTTAATAAATAACCTAAAACAATTAAACTTTAACTTTAATGTTAAATAAAACTAACATCTAAATATTACAGTCAAAACATAATTTAGACATTAACAAAACATAACTAAAAACAATCTTAAAATACATAAAAAACACTAAAAACAGAACTAAGGGCTGAATGACAGACTGAATTGTGGGTCTGAAAGGGGTGGCTGAATAACAGACTGAACAGGTTGTCCGAATGACAGGCTACACAATTAAAATGGTAAAAACTAACCTAAATGAACTATTCTCTAGCTGAATCCATGCAGATGTAATTCTAATGCATAAGGGCAATAAATAAACCTACTTATTAAATACATCTAACAATAAAATAAACTTAAACAAATTCATAAACATAAGCATAAAGAAACCATTGCATATTAATAAACTGGAATGTAAATTGCATAAACTGATAATTAAAATAGAAATGAAATAGACAGAACTAAATCTACTTAACTTGATAAACAACAATCTATTTTATGTAACTTGCAAATAAACTGAACAATAGACTGAAAATGAAATGACTTAAAGCAAAACTAGAAACAAACTATGCATGCAGTTAACTATCTAATTCAAAAATCAAATTGTATTACAAAAGCAAAACAGACTGTGAATTAAACTAGCTACAATAGAAAAAATGAAAGAAATAAACAAGAAAATAAACCTTTGGTTGATGAGGGGCCCTCTCAGCAATCAGGGGTGATTCCTGGCTAACTTCTACTCAAACACAATCTTCAACAGCAACACATACAACTCTTTATTCAGATGGTGGAACGGAAATACAAATGTTTAAGAACAACCTGATAAATTATGTTGGCTTTCTAGCTCTAGCTAACTGACTAACTGAGCTCTATCACAGAGGCTGCTATATATAATAGTTTACAGGGATGAGCAAGTCGATCCTTTAGTGGTTGACTGCTCTCTAAATTTAGTCAGTCATAAAGGTGTTTTAACTGATCGCAGGCCAACGTGTAGGCATCTTTCCTTCTTCAGCGCGATTCTGATCTTTTTACTAGGCAGCGAACACACGGGCTTCTCTTCAGCGTGAACGATCTTCAGACGTGGTGCACAAGTTCCTTCCTTATCGTAGCAGGTGGTTGATGGCGAACAGAGGAGAGCATAGTGGTGAATCTTCTAGAGTGTGGGTTGAATGCCATTAGAGGAAATTTGGGGTCTAAAATGGGCCTTATAAGAAAACGTGCCAAAATAAGTTTTTGTGAGTTGGAATTCAAGAACCAATAGAATTTCAATAAAATAAGTCAACCATAATGGTTGAATTGACATATTTATCATTAAAAAAAACTACTTTTTTTGTTCGTATTTTCGACATATCTCATTGTGTTTTTACTCAAATTTTGATCGAGAGAGCTTGTTCGATGCAGAATTCGATTCCGCATCCAACGAGTACCCACACTGCATATTTTTGATGGACCCCGCTACCCCAAAAACAAGAAATACCTAAAAAAATGTGGTGATGATGTCATCATCATGTTTTTTCAGGTATTTATTGTTTTTGGGGTAGTGGGGTCTGTCAAAAGTATGCAGTGTGGGTACTCGTTGGATGCGGAATCAAATTCTGCATCCAACGAGCTCTCCCGATCGAAATTTGAGTAAAAACACAGGGAGATATGTCGAAAATACGATCACAAAAAGTAGTTTTTTTCTTTCTTCCTCCAAAATTATTCAATATTATTTTATTATTTTAACTATTATTTTATTATTTTCCTTAGGAGGCCCATTTTAGACCCCAAAATTCCTCTAATGATCAATCCAACTTGTGGATGGTTGATGTGGTGGCGAGCAAAGGAGAATGTAGACTGGAAAATATATAGAACACAGTTTCATCACCCAGACGCATGGATAACAGGACGTTTGCAAGTTGTTTCATGTATTAAATGCCAGAATTAATTCTCAACAGCACGCGGTCTGATGGCGGATTTGGACGGAGAGCTAAAGGGGAGGCTGGGCCGTGAGCTGGATACGTTGGGCGTCAATCTAGGGTGAACGGAGTGTCTGTCTGTTGGCACGCTTCAGGGCTGCAGTCTACAACAACACATTTCAACATATGGCAAACCACCTGCAAGTTTCAAGCAACGGACTCGATGACAAACTGGACGTCGAGCTAGACATGTTGTGTGAAAGGCAGGCTGAATGCATTATGTTTATTAATTTAGCCTAAAAGGATTATAAAATCTACAAACAAATATATAAATCAGTTAATACATCAAATGCACTTTAATAATGTCATTTTTAATTAATAAAACCATAAAATGATAATAATAAAATATTTCATATAAACGTTAAATTCACTCATACCTAAGGCTGAATAATGATCTACGTAACATAAAATATACAAAAGATCATAAAATATGTGTTTAAATGAGTAATTTAACTGCCAAAAATGATAACAAATCTGGGATCAACATTCCCCCAAACCAGAGAAATGCCAGGTCCCACTGAGCAAAAAGAAAGAAAAACAGTTTAGGAAGAAGGAAAACTAGCAGTTGCCTTCAACTTGGCAGATAAAGAAGGTAATTTAAATTTCACTCTTTTAACTTGTAACATAAAAATAACATATCTCTCATGTTACACATTGTATGAAATTTAAAAATGACTTGATTGGGTTTTCAACATTCTTAATTTAACAGTTCTCAGGTTCAAAATAAGTTTATCATTTATAAAGTTTAAAATTAATTCAACCATGTCCAAAGTAAAACTTTGGACAGGTTGAACATGTAACACAAAAACATAAATTGCATTTTAAATAACAAAAAGATTAATCATTTTCATGCATGATTGGGTAAGAGGATAGGATTATTAACAGTGAAATGGAAGTAAAAATTATTTACCCAAAAACAAATTTTAGTTAACAATTTTAATCATAAGTGCTATAATATCACCATATTTACTGAGATCGCTATTTTATATTTCATTTGGATCTTCATTTGATCGTCCATATGGTCTTCCATATTGAATTATGTTGTAAAAATATGCTTCAAGCTATAACCAAATTCCACTATTTACATTCCTGAAAATGCTTATCATTTGTTAGAGATAAATAGATTTATCATAAATAAAAATAATCTAAAATTTTCAAATCCATCTTCCCCCAAACCAAAGATATGGCGTGTCCTCAAGCCATACAGAGAGAAGAATTGATTGTTCCAGAAAAATAGAAAGAGTGCGAGCATGCTATTAATAATTTTTAAGAAAAACTAACTAGTAAATGGAAATGGTTCAAAAATGTATATTCATGAAAAATAAAATAGTGCCTAGAAAGACCATGTAAATGAGAATAGTATAATTAAAATAATACCATAGGAAAAACTAGCCATCCATGCCTCATTGTAAAGATATCCTGTCATCATAAAATATTTTAAGTGTACCCCGGAGTGTGTGAGATTTACAGTTATGGGTCCCATTTCTAAGATAATGATATCTTAGGTATATGTGGAATTAGACGGTCGGGGAAAAGTAAACTTAGAGCCATTCTCAAATGAAATTATAAACAATTGGCCATGACATATATGTATATATATATAGATATATATTACCACTATTTTATGAAGTATGTGCATAGTGGTGTATTAACCAGATCTCATTTACCAGATATTGCCCCGCTGCTAGCAGGCCTGTTCAATACCCCAGTGGGTTTATCTTGGTACCATGCAAGCATAGCCCCACTACCAGCGAGCTTGTTCAGTACCCTGACGGGTTTACTTGCATTTATCGAGCTTCATGTTGTAAGGTTTTTACTTAGCACTGACCCGCTACCAGCAGGCCTATTCAGTACCCCAACAGGTTTGCCTTGTATAATGATATTGAAGATATCGAAGCCGATTGGTACTAGAGCGTGTTAAATCCTGCCAAACACATAATTCATTTTTTTCAAAATAAAGTTATAAGTAATTTCATAATGGCCAAACTCATAAAACATGTCCAAAGAGAATAACTGAAAGTTGTTCTCTAACCTAACAGCCCTTCTTCTTTATAAAATAAAAGTAATGTTCCCCACAGACAAAAATTTCTCTTAATTTTGAGTTATCACTAAAATACTCAAGAGACAAGTTTTGATAACAACTATAGGATGAATTAGTAAGCCATAGGTAAAAAATAAGGTTTTGAAAAATATGATATTGAAAGTGGGTCTTATCAAGCAACTGTTTAAAAAATAAATCAAAAATATACATGTCTGAATCAGGATACCATAAACTATATGAATCATAACAGAACTAGTTAAGTATGATATATAAAGGATATATAAAAAAAAATTATCCGTATAAGCCGCAAATTTCAAAAGTACCCCAAAAAGATTAAAATACTTGATGAGTATTTTGCATACTTTCCTTGTCCAATTAATATTCCATTAGATGCTCATAGAGATAATATACTTGTAATCAAACTGAAAAACCACTTGTTAGATGATTCAATTTATTCATAAAGACATAAAAGCGAAAGAGTCTTGTGTAAACAACCTATTAGAAATTACTCTTATTTATTCAAAGCAACAAGCACATATTTACATATATAAAAGTGATAATAACCAAAAATATTTTTCAAGGATCAGGAGGAGGAGGAATAGCTTCCCCTTCAACTAATTCCATTTGATTTTGCTGCAAAACATTTTGTATAAAATCCTGTTTAGATTTCGATTGATCATAGAGCCTAAGTCTATGTCCATTTACTACAAAGGAAATTTATGAGCCATCAATTGTTTTAATTTTTACTGATCCATTGTCAAAAGTTGTAACTACTTCATATGGACCCATCAAACGGGTAGTTAATTTCCCTTTAAATTTTTTAAACCATGAATGAAATAATAGTGCCCAATCTTCCGTATTAAACTACTTTTGCTTAATAAATTTATCATGCCATTTTTTTCGTTGATTCTGTATTAACATCGTTCTTTGTAGTGCATCTTGGCTAATTTCGTCTAACTCATTAATCTGTAATATTCGTTGTTTATGTGCTTCATCCAAATTCATGTCTAATTGTGCTTGCACACGAAAGGTTTTAACTTGAAATTCAATAGGTAAAAGGACTTGTTTTCCATACACTAACTCATAGGGGGTATGTCCGGTAGTGTTTCTCCATGTTATCCTATAGGCCCATAAAGCCTTCAGGAGTCTATTTTCCCAATCCTTATGATGTAAGTGAATGGTATTAGTTAAAATGGCTTCTAATACTTTATTAGTTGATTCTACTTGACCATTAGCCTAAGGGTTATAAGGTGAATATTTGCAATGTCGGATGTCGTATTTTGTAGTAAGTTCTTTCATTAATTTAGAAGTAAACTGAGTACCTTGATCTATGACAATTTCTCTAGCTACACCAGACCGGGTGAATATTTCTTCATACATAAATTCTACCACCGATTTCTCTATGGCTCAAAATAAAACTTTATATTCTACCCATTTGGTGACATAGTCCATACAAACTAAGATATATTTCTTTTTACGAGACATGGGAGAATTTGGTCCTACAAAATCAAGAGCCCATTTCTCAAAAGGTTCAATCATAACTTGGGGTTGTAAAGACATTTGATCATATGAGGTAGGTCTACCCATTCTTTGGCAACTATCGCATCCTTTAACATATTTGGCAGCATCCTTAAAAATGTTTGGCCAATAATAACTAGAATGTAATACTTTATATGTCGTCCTCTTATCAGAAAAAATGACCTCCACACGGTCCATCGTGGAATGCATGGAGGATGTCCATTATTTCATCCTCCTCCACACATCATTGAATAATAAGATATGGACCAGTGCAGAAGAGATCGTTATCAACCCAAGAATAATTGGAACTCTAAACTATAATATGACACTTCTCATGTGGAGACAAATGGTTTGGTATTTTCCCAGTTGCTAAATAATTGGAAATATCTACAAACCAAGGGGTTTGAACATATACAGCAAATAGATGTTCATTAAGAAAAGTGTCGTCAACTGGTTTAGTATTGTCTTCATGTTGAATACAGGAAAGGAAATATGCTACGAGATTTTCTTTACCAGGTCGGTCAATGACGGTAATGTTAAATTCTTGTAATAAAGCAATCCACCGGGTCACTCTACCGTTGGTAATTGGTTTATTCATTAGAAATATAATGGCGTAGTGATTGGTATGCACAAAAACTTCATAACCTATGATATAATGATGAAATTTATGATTAGAATAAACTACTGCCAAAAATTCTTTTTCAGTAACAGTGTAATTTAATTCGGCAAGGGTCAAATTTTTGCTAATAAAATAGATGGCATAAAGTGCTTTTCCTTCATTTTGGCCAAGGACTCCTCCTATGGCCGTATCAGAGGCATCGGTAGATATGTGAAAAGGAAGGGACCAATCGGGACTCCTAAGAATTGGTGCCACCGATAGTTTAGCTTTTAGGATTTCAAAATCATTTTGACAAGATTCCGTCCATTGGAATTATGAGTCCTTTGTAAGTAACTTAAACATTGGTGCAGCTATTTTAGTGAAATTTTCAATAAAACGGCAGTAATAACCTGCATGACCAAGGAAGCATCTTACCTCTTTTTGATTTTTTCGGAGAGGAAAGGACAACAATTACTTTGATCTTCGCAGGATATACCTTGATTCCTTGGGAAGAAACATGGTGTCCTAAAACTATACCTTCTGTCAGTAACATTTTACATTTTTTGTGACTAAGGGATAAATTCGTTTCTTGACATTGGATCAATACCTTCTCGAGGTTGTCAAGGGATTCTTGAAAAGTATTACCATAGGTCGTAAATTCATCCATGTATACCTCCACACAGTGATGTATAATATCAGAAAATATTCCTAAGACTGCTCGCTGGAAAGTGGCAGGTGCATTACATAAGACAAATGGAAAAACTCGGTAAGCATATGTTCCCCAAGGGCATGTAAAAGTGGGTTTGTCTTGATCTTTAGGTGCTATTAAAATTTGGTTGTAACCACTATACCCATCAAGAAAGGAAAAATATTGTTTACCTGACAGAGTATATAATACTTGGTCGATAAAAGGTAAAGGAAAGTAGTCTTTAAGTGTAGCTTTGTTTAGCTCTCTAAAATCAACACAAGTACGCCATTTCCCTATAAATGTATTTGGAACTACTACTAAAGGAGATACCCATTTACTGTCAGAAATAGGATAGATGAAACCAGCACTGAGGAGTTTTTGTAATTCTTCTTTTACTATATCCTTTAGAGAAGGATTCATCCTCCTCTGTGGCTTCCTTACAAGTGACATGTTTGGATCCATATAAATATGGTGAATACAGGTATCAAGGTGTATACCCTTCATATCGGTGTATTCCCATGCAAATCCTCCAGCTTGTTTCTTAAGAACTTTAAGCAACTCTTCTTGTTGGTTTTCACTTAATCCTGCATTTATATGTAGACATTTTTCAGGGCCAACCTCAAAAGGTATGGTATATGGTCATGTATGCTCTTCAATTGTGAAGACACAAGGTGTTTCTGTAAACATTCAGAGAGCCATATTCTCCTGAAACTCATCTCTAAGAATCTAATCGAATTGAGCAAAGGACTGAGGGAAATTTGTATAGGTTGTCGAAGAAACAAACTAGTTTAATACATTCTCAGTGGTCCGCACCTGAAGTGCCAAGGAAAAATCACTAGGAAGGGAGAGATCATCAAAGTCTTCATCCCCAAAAAAAAAATTTAACTACCATGAAATTTCAGTTATTGGTTGTGCTAGGGGGTATAAAATAAGTCTTTGTGTGGACAACCCATTGGAAATAGTCATCTCTCCATCCCTACACCCTATAAAAGCATTTGTGGTAGCTAACCATGGTCTTCCCAAGATAATAGGATGTCATTTAGAAGGATCTTTTAATTCTACGACCATAAAGTCGATAGGGTATTCCCATGAAGCTACTGATACAATAATGTCATCCAGGAGTCCAACGGGTTTTACCGTAGTGCGATCTGCTAGTTCTAGGATGGAAGGAGTAGGTCGAAGAAATTGTCCTAACTGTAAAACTTCTAAAACTGCGGGGTCATCATGTTAATAGCAGATCCTAAATCGATTAATGTATTCTCTATGGTGGTTTTGTTTGTAATTATAGTCACTGCTAGGGCTCCTGTATTTGTATATTTTGCAATCCAGGACTGACCTGTCATACATTTCTCCTATAACATGAATTGTAAGAGGGTCATTTTGCTTCTTTCCTGGGTGTTTAATACATAGCTCCTTTATTGCCTTACTGTAGATGGGTATATCTTTAATAGCTTGTAATAGAGGTATTTTAATACAGTTGTTCTTTAATTCATTCAAAATGTTATACTCCGGATGAACTACAGGTTTTTCTATTACGAGTCTCTCTGGAAATGGAGGAATTCTTTGTTCCTGAATAGTTTCTTTTGTAGGATGGGTGTGTACTGGAACCTTTGGAATGTTCACATCCTCCAAAATAGCATCATTCATGGGTTCACTTGAATCTTCTTCTTCCTCATTTGGTTCCTGAATGATGACTGATGACTTAGGTTTATTATTCACTACTCTTCCTGATCGCAATTGAATTTCATGTACAGGTATAGTCAAAATAAGGTATGATGGAAGAGTTTGCAACTCAATGCTGTTAAGAGCTTGAGTTGGTTTATTATTAGGGTCAGGTATCGGCTGTGCAGGTAATAATGTCGGTCTAGGAGGATTTGCATTCTGAAAGTGATGAGGTTGTTGTGTGATAAAAAGAACTGGAGGTACAAATCCAAGTGGCATTTGTTGGAAATTTGTTTAATTCTGAGGATAAGGATGATTAGGTGCAAGGATAGGTTGTGGTTGAGGATATGGTTGTCCTCTCCATCCTTGTGACCAATATTTTTGTTGTGTAAATTAAGGAGGAGGATACTAAGGTGGCCAACTCTGCCAACTTGAATTGTTCCATTGCTGAGGTGGTTGATACGGAGGATAATAGAGTGGAGGTTGTGGTGGAAAGCTTGGAGGATAATAGAGTCTGCATTAGAGGCAAGCAAGGTTTCCAACCCCTCACCTCAAAGTGTAATGTCTATTTTTCATAGTCTTCCCAAAAGGAAAATCAGCAGCCTGGTGGGAAAAATAACAATGGGAAGAAGGGTGGGGGGAAAACAAATAAACAAAAACCCATGAATAACACTAAGGGGGGTAAGAAAGAGAAGAAGAAGGTTAAATTTCCTTGCAAGTTGTGGAAAGGGTAGCATCTTACCTATCAATGCCCATTGTTATATCAAGCACAGAAGTTGCTTAAGCAACAACAACTGACTGTTATGAAGGATCCATTTACCCAAGCAGAATACAGCTTCTACTTCAAAATATGTTGGGGGAACACCTAGTGCTCCTACTTATCACAATTATATCAACATGGTCTGATCCAGTACTTTCTTACATACAAGAAATAAAAACTATGAATCAGAGGCTCAGGAAAAAGGGAAATATACTGCCAAAACTTCATCCCCTCTCACAATTGAAAAACCAGCTGAACTGATGCCTAAGATATCTAAAGGTGTCTTTAAGAACAAATTCCATAACCCTAATCCAACGGCTACTTCTAACTATTCTGTAGTGTAATACTTATCCCAAACACCTTGTGCGATGTTAGCATTGGAAGTACTACATAGTTTTTCTTCTCATAGGGATGCACTCTTAGAAGTTATAGATAGTATGGACTCAGTGAGCCTACTTGCCAAATTTAATATTTCTAAGATTAAACTACACCTGTCGTACCATGTGGAATTTTCAATCGATATTGTCCATGGAGGAAAAACCATTGAATGAACGGTGGTTGATGAGGATGCTTCCACGTGTGTTATGTCGATGTATTTTTGGAAATATTTGGGATTCCTAGAGTTGGTCCCTTCAAACACTTTGCCCACTACTTTCAATGAAATTTCTTTCCATCCTCATGGTATCTTGCCATCTTTCAAAATAAAGTTGGCAAGGAAAGCGGTCTTTATTAAAGTCAAAGTGATCGATGCTCCTTTATACTATAATTTTCTTTTGGGGAGAATTTGGATGTATGCAATGTGCGCCATTCCTTAGTCTATCTTATGAGTCTTAGTGTTTCCACACAAAGGGAATTTGGTTATAGTTTACCAGCAAATTTTTACTTGGAAAGGTCATTTGGAAACCAATGAGTCCACAATGCCATTGATTGATCAATTGAAACTGGAAAATGAATGCTTGGGAGTTGGAATGTAAACATCACTAATGGGCACATTTCATATACCAGCTCCTATAAATTACTTAGGTTCAACAAGTGTTGGGAATAATATATCTTCGGTTGTGGATAGAACTGACCCCTGAGTTATACCCTCACAAGAAGAACCTCAAGTGCCCCTATCAACAGTAGAAGTAGCTTATCAAGCTATATCTAATGTTGATGTTGATTCCATTGCAACTCCTCCAGTCTCAGAAAAGTCGAATGAAGCCTACCTTCCCTCCTGGGAAGAGAACTCCACATATTCATATGATTGATTGGATATGGTTTTTCCCTTTGACGAATCCATACTAGAATCCATGATTGGACTAGAAACTATTTGTAAAGACCTTCACCACAAGTCCTTCTTCCTTCCGGAACTAAGAAATATAGAGAATTCAGAGTTCCATGTGAGACATACAGAAGGTGTTGATCTGCTAGTTAATCTTTTTTCTAATGAGGGGGTATTTCCCAAGGGGAATATGGCAAACATTTCCACCATGATTTCAATTAACATCTTTGTGAAACCTGTTGTTGTGGAAACGTACATATTGGAGCTTCTGGAGTAGTTAGAGAGAAGACTAAATCTTGGATCAACCTTCATAAATAAGGTGCAAGTGATTTCTTTTTCTATTATCTCACAAAAATCTCTAGAATGTTGTATTTCTTCAAGTTGAATATTTATATGCTGGTGTCCCCAGACCCTTCGGTCATAAGGTAGATTCCCTGAACAACAGAACTAGTGACTCCACTGGGGATTCTAGCATGTTTTGGGTCTGTTCCAATAGTTTCCAGTCCAGTTTTCTCCTTTTGTTTCTATAAGTGTCTTCCTTGTATTTTTCATTCACTCCACAATGTTTGGTCCTTAGAATCCCTTGGCCATTATTGTTTCTTTTGAAAAATATTGGTTGTAATCATGGGTTTCCTATACATACAGTCACGGTTGGTTGTTTGTAATCGCGCGTTGACTATATATACAGTCGTGGTTCATGCGTAACATGTTTGAGTGTTATTCATAGTTTCTTGTAGGGTTAGGTCATATTTCTAGGGTTTCCCCTATTTTTTGCATTTTGACTCCTTAGGTGCATGTATGGTTTCATCTTTGGCATTATGTTGTGCTGTTTGTTGGAGGAGCTAGTCGGTTAGCCAACTAGTTGAATAGCTAACTAATCGGAGATTAGGTCGGCTGCGTAAAGTCATGTCGGTTGACCGAACTGACAGGTAGTTACTTGTAACCATTTGTAATCATATATATTAGGTTGTTGAGCCAGATGAGAACTCGGTTCAGTTTTGGATATATGTATGGACCCTCATGTAATATTATAATATAATTTGTTACTTCCTTATCTATTCTGGTCTCTTGTGTCTGTTATGTTTATATGTTTCTGTGTGTATTACTGGTAACCCTATGTGATCTGTGAGATTACAACATTGGTTCTATTGCCGGTAGTACATATACGGATGTAATGACCATAAGCAGATTATATCAGAGCAAGAGATTAAGGACTGGTGGGAGCGTAAGATAGAAAATTATTTGCAAAACTATGCAAGGAGAAACAGATTGGCCATTGCTCAAGAAAAGGAGAAATTATTCACCGAAACACATGAGAAGTTTGTAGAGTCGGTACCTCAGCTTTTGAAAAACCTTCTGGATGAAAAATATGGAAGCAACTAAATACCAAGAGTTACTGGAAAAACTGATTCGAGGTGGATGAACAAACCTATCGGAGTGGTTTGAAAATATCACAGATGAATTCTATGAAGAACAAGCCATGGAGGAAAGAGTTTCGGTCGAAAGCATTGAGAAAAGGTTTTATACATACCTCACCAAGCAGTTCCTCTGCTCCTTACTGACCCTGTTGTTCAAATTCCTAATTGAGCAAGGAATGGGCCATATCATAGAGCCTCATCCATCACTACGCGAACCGCCACCAAATTCCAATTGGGTGGAGAAATAGAAGAAGTGGGAAAAATTTATTTCCGAAAGGGAGTGGGAGTACTTCCTAAGCAAATAAATAGAACTATCCGAGATTTCTAAAGCATCAGGTAGGCTATGGGGGGGTATCTGGTCATGTGTCGGGGTAGAGTAAAAAGGATTCTATTCAACTAAATAAAATACCACCACCATCAATGAAAATTCAACCTAAAAAGGAAGTCGAGCGGATAGTGACAGATAAAGGTACTTCAGACTTATAGAAGTTAGAAAGAGAGAGGAGCCAGAAAACAAGGGAAGAAAGAAGAGAGCAGTCTATAGCACTGCAAAGAAGAATGACCACTGAGGTGACAGAACAAGAAATAAATCTGCCAGAGTTGGGTCATGACCGACAGGAAGAAGGCGTGGATGAAGAAGCATCACCCATGGAACAAGACTTGTGGATAGAGTAGTGAGAAACTATCCAACTAGAAATTCCCTAGGAGGTAAGACCTCTGTCTCCAATGGATCCAAGTACTTGAATGCGGGCCATTTTGGAAGAAGACCTACGACTAAGAGCTGGTGAGTTCAGTATTTGGGGCCAACTAGACAACGAAGTAAATGAGGATAATCATTTAGTAATTCGTCGACCAGAGGAAGGAAATTGGGTAACACTTTAGGCATACCCTTCCAACCGAAGTATCCACTTGCTCTACCCGACACATGAAGGAGCACCCCCCTACCAAACACAGCTTTGCAAAATTTAGAACAGTTGGACCTGCAAAAAAATCAGTGCAGTTGGACATCGACTAAAGAAGTCTACCTGAACCGACTGCTTGTTGGAGAAGAAATGACAAACAAAATTACCGACGAGAATAACAGTTCTGTCGATAACAGCTATGAACACAGTGATACGCAGAGTATCCCACTACCACCACCACAACCACCACCACCTCCCGGAGGATACACCGACACCGGCATGGGTCACGGATCAACACATATCCCCCTCTATGAGGGTGACGAAGACCCTGGATGACATTGGTTCGTCTGTGAGTCAATATGGGAGGCAAATCAAGTTACGCTCGAAGAACAATAGATGGCACAGTTCGCTGGTGCTTTACGAAAAAGAGCGCTAACTTGGTATATGACGTATATCGAGAGAACTCCCCAAGAATCCAAAGTTGACATCAAGGCACAATTCTTATCTTTCTTTAAAACTCCAGATGCAAAACATTTAGCAAACAAAAAGTTGAAAACAACATCTCAGAAACCAGTAGATTCCGTCTGGGAATATGACAAACGATGGAAAGACCTCCGCAGCCAACTAGACTATGTAATTGATGAACAATTATTAATTCAGTGGTTTCTTGTAGGTCTATCACATAAAATCCAGCTGTACATAAGCTTGGAGACATTTAAAACATATGAAGACACACCTACCAAAGCTCTACAATTAGAGATGGATGAATATTTCCCAGCATATCCCATCAATACCAGGCTAGAAGAACAGCTAGAAATCATGCAGAAATCTTTGAAAGAGCTGAAACTGAAGAATCAGGATGTCTAGTGCATAAAATGCTCCACGATCAAACACACTAAATATAACTATTGACAAGACGTTCATTTTGTTCAAACGAAATGCTTCTGTGACATTTGCCAAGAACATGGAGAACATACAACGAAAGATTGCCCATATAACATGAAAAATGGCAAAGCATCATGGTGCGCAATCTGTGAGGTAAAAAGTCACACAACTATTGACTGCCACTTAAACTTGAAGAATCGACAAAACTATCAAGCAGTCTACCAAATGATTGTAGTCACACAGAACAATGACAACGCTTCAAGGAACAATCAACAAAATGAATCAAATAATAAAATATATGAAGGCCATCGATATGAGCATTGGTTCGACAACTGTCATGGGGGATATGGAGGTCGGGGATGATTCTCTGGAAATCACAACAATTGACCACGATGGCCCATCCAGTGCTTTACATGATACAAATAAAGACATCGCTATGCTGACTTCCCATACAAGGATAGAACTGATCTAAAGTTTTGTACTAGTTGTGGTGTGGGAGATCACTCATTAGAGGATTGCCCCACCATGCTCGAAAATATTAATAAAAATAAAAATGTTAATGTCTTATCATGTGTTCAAAAACATGATGTAATGAATACAAAGAACCTACACATAGTAACTCGACAAGGGACAAAAATTGGAAATGATAATCCACATATAAGTAAAATCAAAGAAAAGAATGATTATCCTAATCCAACAAAACAAAAACAACTATATCACGATGCATCGTACATGTTTAAAGAATTTTCTAGACAGGAAGCAGTCTATGACAGTCAAGAAAACACAGTTAAAGAATTAATACGTTTAGTACATAACGATAAATCGATATCTCAATTCATTGACTTGCTATATAATATGAATCACAGTAATAATACAGAAAAACAAACCAAAAATATCTGCAATCTAAACCAAAAAGGCAAGACTGATGGCGACCCACTTGTCGATATAGAAATCAAAGGATACCATGTTCGACAAGTTGTACTCGACTTCAGTTCACAAGTAAACATTATGACCCGAGATACATGGGATCAGTTGGGTAGAACTCGACTATATGAATCAGGTATATACCTCAAGTTAGCTGACCAAGGGTTGATCGAACTCATTGGGGTTTGGAGAGATGTCGACACAACAATAAAAGGAATATCGACCAAAGTCAACTTTGAAATCATTGACCCTAAAGAAGGATCCAGCTCCTTCCCAACCTTGGTAGGTAAACCATGGGGAAGAAAAATGAAAGCATCAATATCTTTAGACAAAGAAAGGATAAAATTAAAAGGGAATGGATAGAAATTTATCGCCCCTATTCATCCTTCCCAAGTTGAACCTTGGATTGAACCCATCGATGCAGAAGTTGACATTTGACAATTATATCAAATTCAAAATAACAAAGACTACACTGAACCCAATACCTATGGTGAGCTTCACTTAGGCAACCATGACTCAGTAGGATATAATTCAAACGCAGAATTATATGATTGGGAAGTCGAAAACTACGAAACTGAAGCAAGGGGTTGTTGGACCATTCAAGCTATACAGAAGAAACCAACCCATCAATGCTTCTCAGTATCCATCATCCCAAAAATATTCGAAAGGAAAACTAGGGAATACCCTAACTTAACCCCAACAAATACAAGTATTAGACAAAAACCAAGGTATAAAGAAAGAGAGTCCCTAGTTCTACATATAGAACAAGTATCTAAGAACCTAGGTGAACATGGCTGACTACAAAGCCTAGTAGAAACCTTTACAAGACAAGTTGCTCGATGGTGGGACACCCATCAATCGAGACTCCAGACTTGGACAACCGCTTCGACTTACATCAAAGAAATATTCGGAGGAAGGAAGCTGACTAAATAGGTGCAAATTCCTATCTTCATTCAAGGACAAGACCGAGATGAACAAATAAGAACATGCGAAAGAGAATGGAGAAGACTTGGTTATAAAGAGGAACATACATGGCCACACCTGTTTTCCTTGATGCTAGTCGAATTACCAAATAAACGGTATAAAATGGAAGAAGCACAAGGAAAAATGTTACAATTTAATGAACTTAGAGAAAACTTCATCAAGGACTTCAGTTTTATAATGCAAAACAAGAATCTAGTCGAAACTGCAGAGCAGATAAAAGAATTCATAGAACCGACTAGGAAAAATAGTCTGATACCAAACCATGATCGACCAAAAATATCATGCAATAACATTCAAACCAACAGAATACCACAATCAACAAGACTGCAAATGGAAAATGAAAATACAAAAGGAAAAATATTTCGATGGAACTCATATCAATCAGAAACAACAAAACCAATTCGAACAGTACTTAAAGTCGACACAACCGACAAAGAAGACACCGACCAAATGACCGTAGCAGACTTCCCTGCTACATTCTCACAATTCAAAGAAGGGATTTGACCAATCAACAAAGAAAAGTAACCAGAATGGATGGATGCCAAAGTTAAAACTAAATAGTTTGACATATCAAACGATGAACGACCAAAAATGGCAAGAAATGGCGATTACTGGAGCGAAGAGCAAATGAGTGAAATAGTAAACCTATTGAAAGAATTCTAGGATGTCTTTTCTAGAGACTATAAATATATCAAAGGTCTAGTCCATGAAATGGGTGAAATGAAGATCGACATCAAACCCGATGCCCGACCCGTAAATAAAAAGCCATACAAATTAGCTCATAAATACAAAGAGATAGTCAAGAAAGAGATCAATAATATGCTCACAATAGGAATTATATACCCTATCATCCAGTTGAAATGGGAAATCCCATTAGTTGTCCATCTAAAGAAACACGACCTGAAAAACTGAAGATTTGTGTCAATTTCAGAGAACTAAACAAAGTCACTCTAACAGACCCATTCCCAACGCCATATGTAGACGAAATCTTAAATGAAGTTGCAGGACATGAATGCTACTCGTTTACAAATGGATTATCAGGGTATAACCAAGTACCAATAGCCAAAGAGGATCAGAAAAAGACCACATTCGTATGTGAATTTGGCTCATTCGCCTACAAAGTTATGTGTTTTGGTCTCAAAAATGCACATGCAGTATTTTTTAGAATTATTGTCAAAACATTTCAGGAATACATCTACAAAACAATGGCAGTATATTTTGACTATTGGAAGATCTACTCCATGTTGAAATATCATTACAAATGGCTAAGGCTGATGTTGGAATGATGCCGACAAATCCAGTTATCTCTCAACATAAGGAAATGCATCTTCCTAACTCCTATAGGAATACTACTAGGCACATTGTATGCAAAGACGGCATCGAGGTCGACTTTGCTAAAATAAAAATTATCCTCCACTTGAAACCACTGGTGAATCCAAAACAGGTCAAGGTACTACTGGGACATACTGGATACTATAGAAAATTTATCAGATACTATTCAGATATGACCTGTCCATTGGAATAACTATTAAGACAAGACTGGGAGTTTGACTAGATAGAGGAATGTAATATCTCATTTGATACATTAAAAAGGAAACTAGTCAAGGAACCTATCCTCAGATTCTCGAATTCGTTGATCAAATTCCATGTACATATCGATGCATCAGGCCTAGAAATAGGTACGATCTTAATGCAACCAGGGGACGATGGAATGGACTATCCAATAATATACAGCAGCAGAAAGCTAAACAAATCAGAACAAAACTATTCGAAAACAGAGAGGGAAGCATTAGGTATGGTATTTGCACTACAAAATTATCAACATTACCTACTAGACAACCCTTTTATTTTCCATACTAACGTCCAAGCATTGAAATACCTCGTAAACAAACCTTTGAATCATGGAAGAATTTGTCGATGGTTACTACTATTCTAGGAATTCGAAGTTATCATTAGACTAGGAAAACTAAATGTAGGAACTGACCACTTGTCAAGAATCGACACGGGGGAAGAGCCGACAGGAGTCGAAGATGACCTGTTGGATGCACACTTATTCCGAATAGAAGTTGTTCCAGCAGAATTGGAAGAAATAGCTCAATTCTTGGAAAATGGTGAAGCACCAGAGGGCATGAGCATGAAAAATAAACAAATCTTAGCCATGAAAGCTGCACCATACAACCTCATAAATGGAATTTTATATAAAATGGGCTTAGATGGCATCCTCCAGTGATGTGTATTAGAACACGAAAGAGAAAATATTATGCATGAAACACACAATGGACCAGCAGGAGGACATTTCCAAGCAGATACAACTACCAAGAAAATCCAACAGTCAAGGCTATTGTGGCTGACACTATACAAGGACTGTAAGAAGTTTGTTAGCCAATGCGACCAATGCCAATGACTGGGTCGACCTATGCCTAATACAAAAATTCCCTTGATATCAGTAAACCCAAGTCTGACATTTGAAATTTGGGCCATCAACTTCATAGGACCATTCCCAATACCAGCAAAAAGAACAGGTACGAGGTATATAATAACTATAGTAGAATATGTAACCAAATGGGAAGAGGCAGAACCTGTTGAAACCTGTTGCAGCAAGGTAGCTACTAAGTTTATTTATGAAAACATAATTAATATATTTGGATGCCCAATGGCCTTAATCAGTGGCCAAGGGTCACACTTCATTAACAAAACCATCAAAGCACTGACAGGCCAGTTCAAAATTGACCACTGATGAAGTATAGCTTATCACCCTCAATTGAATGGAGCAAAAGATGCATTTAACAAAAAACTAACAAATGGTCTAACAAAAATATGCAATACCGACAAGGATGATTAAGACGAGAAAATCCCTGCAGTGCTATGGGCTTACAGGACAGCATACAAATAATCGACAAACCAAACACCGTTTTGACTTGTCTATGGACAAGACATCGTCATCCCACTACATTTTTTACAACAAACACCTATGATAACATATATATTACATATCGATGTCGAAGAAGGAAGGAAGGACCGACTGATGCAACTAGGAAAACTAGAAGAACATCGACTACTCGCTATAGAACATCAAGAAATCCAAAAACAACAACAGAAGGCTTGGCATGATAGAAACATTAAACACAAAAATTTGTTTGTTGGAGATCTTACTCTACTATATAATAGTCGAGTGAAAGGGAAACCTAAAAAGTTACACACAAAATGGATGGGACCTTACATTGTCGAAGAGACTCAGGCCAACGAATCAGTCCGACTAAGGACGTTACAAAACATAGTATTTCGGAAACTTGTTAATGGTTCCCGACTAAAATGATACCAAAACTAAGTAATTTGAAATATATATATATATATAATAACAACCATAACTGTTCAAAAGAACCTATAAAAATCTAAAAAACACAAAAACAACAAAAAGAGCCATCAATCATAAAGCCAAAATGATAGGAAAGTTTGAAAGACACAGTATACCTCACTTCAACAATCAACATCCCTACCATTGACAAGCCATCATAGACCACCCTCAGGATCAACATCAACAGAAGACTCCAAAGGTCAAATGACACCTTCATGACTACATTAGAAGGAGCGCCAAATCCAGAACACATTAAATGCAACCTCAATCGATCATCTTGGACCATCATTTATGCCATTAATACCTTCATCGACAAGTTCACCACTCGCTCCACCTATAAATACTATGTCAGAAAAATATTCCTTACTGTGTTTTGAAGAAATAGAGCTACCAAGTATTCAGAAATTTGAGAGCAGAAACCCCGTGAAGAAAGCTAACCAAGAGACTGACAAAATGGCCCTGAAGCAAACCAGAGCCACAGCTGCCAAAACAAAAGAACTAGAATCCCTTGAAACCCCACTCATGAGAATATTAAGAAACATTAAAAATGCAAATGTACAGGAAAATTCATGGGCAATGACCTGGGCAGAAATCAAAGAATGGGCCTATGTAGATAAGAAAATGACCAGGAAGATATATTAGCTATCAACCAGGTGATAAACAACCTATTCTTTGACGACCCATCCAATTCACCACCAGAAGTCGAAGATCCCCTATCGACAGAAAATATCCCAACCACACCACTCACACCAGACAACTCACCTTCTCCATCACCACCCCCCAATCCAGAATTGTTGCCAAACCCTAAACCACTAGCTTCAAACCCACCAAATACACACCAAGCTGCAAGCTCTACCCAAGAAGCTCAGATATAAATTCCCCCAACCAATGAAGCTCAGCCCAACAAAGAACAGCAGCCGGGAAATCAACTACTTGATAATCAACCACAGGCAGACCAACATAGACACAAAAGGAAGAGAAAAGACAAAAAGAAAAAGGAACACCACAAAGAACAAAGGCCGATAGTAATCCACCTCAACCAACTAGGATTGACTATTGCAGTCAACACAGTGAAATTAAGAGATGGAGAGTTGGGTCAACTCTTAGAATCCCTTGCCACGGAAACAGCAACAAGAATCCAGACTAGACGAGAGCAGCTCGACAGCACTAAGAAAGAGCAAATTGAATTTCTGTGAAATTGAAGAAATTTAATTCAAACAGTCATACTAGGACCATTAGAGGCCAACACCAACAAGCCACTGGAGAAAGCATATTAGTTATTTGAAACTGTGGTGTCGACCTTACAAGAACACCTACAAAATATAAAAGAAGATCAGAAGGAAGAAACATTCAGATTATTAAGGCAGCAGTATACAACATTCTCTAAAGCTCATAAGGTACTACAGTACCACTTGGAAGAGTCTATCGTTACAGAAGAAGTACTCTGTAATTGGCCCACCTACTATGGGAAAGTATTTCAGTAGACCCACCAGACTCATGAACAAATCCAAGCACTAAAAAAGAGGTGAGTCTGTGAAGAAACAATGAGGAGTACAATAAAAGACCAAATTGTATTGGAAATAGCCAAATTACAGAAACTAGAAAAATAGGAACATCAGTGGGTACAGCAAGCACTACCAAGCCTTGATAGACTGGACACAATCTGCCCACAGATGAAGAGACTTTTGGATACAGCAGAATAAAAGGCTCAATTTATGGGGCCCGACATGGAAAGCATCATAGATCTTTCCATCCAGGAGAAAATGTCGACTTTGTCAAGCATCACAACCTTGACTATCGATATCTAGAAAGTGCTACAAAATTGGATAGAGTTTCAGCATCAACCAGCCATTACAGTAGAAGCCATTGTGGAAGTATGTGTGTAGAAACAACCAACCATCCAACTACATAGCCCATGAAGACAAACCAAAGAGTAACTACCTTAGACAATGCAGTGTTGAGTACCTCCCCAGCTTCTTCAGGACGAAGAAAGATTTTGTTCCTGGGGGAGATGTTGGAGGAGATAGTCGATGAGCTGACTAGTCAAATAGCCGACTAGTCAAATAGCCGACTAATTGGAGATTAGGTTGGCTGTGTAAATCGTGTCGGTTGACTGAACCGACAGGTAGTTACTTGTAACAGTTTGTAATCATATATATTAGGCTGTTGAGCTAGATGAGAACTCGGTTCAGTTTTGGATATATGTATGGACACTCATGTAATATTATAATATAATCTATTACTTCCTTATCTATTCTAGTCTCTTTTTTCTGTTATGTTTATATGTTTCTGTGTGTATTACTGGTAACCCTATGTGATCTGTGAGATTACAACAGTGTTAGTAAATCCATTTCACGTCCACTTGTCATTCAAGTGTCTTTTAGGGTGAGTTAAGTTTGAATCCTTGTATGTAAGTGTTTTAGGTCTTTCCTTCTTGGTCTCTTTGGTTCAAGTGCTTGTGTTTTTGTTGGTTGTTGGTCCCTGACAGTCCTTCTAGAGCACTGATCTGCCTCTGATTTCTTTTGTAGTGGTCTAGGTTTGCCACTCTTACCAAGTTTTGATCTACTTGTCTTTTTAGTTGGTAGTTCAGTAAATTTAGGGTCAAAGTCATCTTTGCTTTGCTTCTCAAAGATTGTTATTTTAAAGATCTGAATGTTATCACTTGCATTTATACATGTTCAGTTTGTTGAACTTACTTAGTTGCACTCAATTGCATCAAAATTTGAGTTTTTTTTTAAATAAAGATAAAAAGGCAGTTTTAGTTGCATGGTTAGCCCTCGTCTAGGCTCTTTGCATTATCTTTTTTTCTATTATTTTCATAAGAAAAAAAACAAAATATAAAAGTCTTGTGTTTTTCATAATTGTTTAAAAAGTTTCATTTTGTTTCATAAAAAGAAAAGGGAAAAAAACATTGTTATTAGCATTTATTTTGAAATTTTTGGATCATATTGGTTTCACATGTTGAGTCAAAACATCATTGAGTCTCAATTCACCACCTCTGAGTAATAAATCCTTAAAAAGAACGCTTAATATAAAAATTATTAGTAATCTTTCTTTTTAATAGGTTTGAAAATCAACTAGCTTAGGATAGGTTCTTGGATTAGGAAATTTTAACTATCCATTTTAGACATAGAGGCCAATATTTAGGTAAATCTAAGTTTACAAGGAATAATCTAAAAATCTTCGCTAACATGGGAGTCAAGCACGAGGCCACAGGAAAGCTTGGTTGTGGAGATAACCCTCCCATACCTTGTTTGAACGTATACCAATATTGTTGTGCATGTGGGGGTTTTTTGAATGCCACTTCTTGGTCCCCGTGAGGTGTCAATATTGTTAGAGTCTCAGGATTACCTTCCCTACCCATGGACATCAGTCAAGCCAGCGATTTTTCCATCGGACTCTTGTTGTAAATTTAGTAGCCTTAGTTTCTAGACCTTAGGTTATTACACGAGTGGAATTGGAAGGCTATTTCTAGTGCTCCTAGGGTAGAATTAGAAGGTACCCTCGGTTGACAATTTGGGAGGGCGGTTGCGTGATTCCAGTGCTTGCACCTAGAAAAATCATCACAAGATGCCAATTAACTACTCTTTGATCTTCACTAGTTGGTTCTAGTCCGTAATCATCCCAGACTTTCCATTGGAAGGTGTATCTATCACCTACTTGGGTCTTTGTTATTATGATATTTTTAGTGTGTGCTCTTTGGTTTGTTTGTATTTTAGTTTGACCTTTTAGGTGTGTGATCTATATTTTTAGCTATGGAGGGACATCCTCTCCATAGGTCTAGAAGGTTGCAAAACCTTCCTCCATCTTTAATAGTGGATCCTCCACCACCGCCTCAAAGGCAGAGGCTTAAGATAGATGGTTATTTTGAACCAATAAGTGTGAGTGAAGTTCTAGGTGAACCAAAACTTAGAACTACTCAGGTAGAAATCCCACCAGTAGAGATTGAAGATCTGCAAGCTGAAGAGTTTGCAATAAATTATAATACACCTCTTACCAATTTGAGCGACCCTGTGTTAGTCCAAATCCATCCTTTCATTTCACCTATGTCTGGTGTTTATTTGAGTCTAGATATGTCTAGTACATGAGAAGGCATGTCTACCCCTACTTCAGCCATGATGGTTGGCGGAGTCTCTCCTCCCCCGGTGAGTGATCCAAGACCTAGTGCATCTACTACACCTCTTTCTCTGTGTGCTCGAGCTGTCAATCCCTCAGCGCCTTCAAATTTTATAGGTCAATCTAGTGGGGTGGTCACTAGGATACCCATTGTACCTTATGCTTCTTCTCCTTTAGGGAAAAATGCTCAAAGTGGTCAAAGTGGGTCCACTTCCTTTGTTCATGGATTTCTGTGGAATGGAGGACATATTCCTCCATCTGCACCATATGTAGGTCCATCACCTACTTATGTTGATGTGTGATGTGGGAACCAAAACACCTTTCAAGTTTTAGTTTTCATACCTCTATTTAGGTTTCGGCTCTGTTTGAGAGCTCTCCCTTTTCACTATTTAGTGGGGGGATCTCTGCTCCTACTTTTTAAACTCCAATTTCACTTGGATATGGCCAAACAACCTATTACACACCACAAGTCAATCATTTTTGGTATTCGGGTGGAACCCATTTCAGAATAGTACTACTAGATCATAGTTGGTGGTTGGAGGAAACCCCATCAAATTACCTTTAGACATCTCAAAGTTTGAAGGGAAAACTAGTGAATATCCAAGTGCTGATATCACCACATTTCGGCTATGGTGCTCTTCCAACTCACTGAACAATGACTCCATTTGGTTAAGGCTATATCAAAGAACATTGACTAATGTGATTAATAACTGGTACATTGAGCTCTCATCAACCATGTATGATAGATTTCTTCACTTAGAAACCGTGTTTTTGAATCATTTTCAACTTCTTGTCTGGTATGATGTCAGCACATACTTGTTGTCGAATTTTGTACAAAACAAGGCCACTCATATATCTGATCATATTCAGGAGTTGAGAAGGAGAAACGGGCTTATCAAATCCAACATTCCTCCCGAGTTCTTGTTGGAGTGGTTCTTGAAGTCTTTACTACCTTATATTCCAAAGGACATGTCCACATCGGAAGTTACCATGGAGGAAGAAGCAATTCTCAGCGCCTAGCAGCTAGATCTTATCTACGCTTAGTCTAGTATTCTTTATGAAATTGTCCTTGAAGCACCAAGGTCTACTAATGACCTTGAGAAACCCAAGTCTGGGCCCAATGCCAATAATGTGGTTGGTTTAGTAAGCACACCAACTATAGAATCACTGTCTAAGTAGCTCCATGAGCTATCATTGAAGAAATCTGCAGTAGAGGTAACCAAGGCTGCCACTCCCTCACCTCAAAGTGTAATGTCTATTCTGCATAGCCTTCCCAAAAGGAAAATCAACAGCCTGGTGGGAAAAATAACAAAGGGAAGAAGGGTGGGAAAAAACAAAATAAACCCATGAATAACACTAAGGGGGGTAAGAAAGAGAAGAAGAAGTTTAAATTTCCTTGCAAGTTGTGGCAAGGATACCATCTTACCTATCAATACCCATTGTTATATCAAGCACAGAAGCTACTTAAACAACAACAACTGACTGTTATGAAGGATCCATTTACCCAAGCAGAATATAGCTTCTGCTTCAAAATATGGTGGGGGAACACCTAATGCTCCTACTTATCACAATTATATCAACATGGTCTGATCTAGTACTTTCTTACATACAAGAAATAAAAACTATGAATCGAAGGCTCAGGAAAAAGCTAAATATACTACGAAAACTTCATCCCCTCTCACAATTGAAAAACCAGTTGAACTGATGCCTAAGATATCTAAAGGTGTCTTTAAGAAGAAATTCCATAGCCCTAATTCAACAGTTGCTTCTAACTATTCTGTAGTGTAATACTTAGCCCAAACACCTTGTGCAATGTCAACATTGGAAGTACTACATAGTTTTCCTTCTCATAGGGATGTACTCTTAGAATTTATAGATAGTATGGACTCGGCGATCTTGTTGGCCAAATTTAATCTTTCTGAGATTAAACTATGCATGTCGTACCATATGGAATTTTCAATCGATGTTGTCCATGGAGGAAAAACCATTGAATGAATGGTGGTTGATGAGGATGCTTCCACGTGTGGTATGTCAATGTATTTTTGGAAATATTTGGGATTCACAGAGTTGGTCCCCTCAAACACTGTGCTCACTTCTTTCAATGAAATTTCTTTTTTTCCTTATGGTATCTTGCCATATTTCAAAATAAAGTTGGCAGGGAAAGCGGTTTTTATTAAAGTCAAAGTGATTGATGCTCCTTTATACTATAATTTGCTTTTGGGGAGAATTTGGATGTATGCAATGTGCGCCATTCCTTAGTATGTTTTACGAGTCTTAGTGTTTCCACACAAAGGGAAGTTGGTTACAGTTTACCAGCAAATTTTTACTTGGAAAGGTCATTTGGAAACCAATGAGTCCACAATGCCATTGATTGATCAATTGAAACTGGAAAATGAATGCTTGGGAGATGGAATGTATACATCATTGATGGGCACATTTGATATACCAACTCCTATAAATTACTTAGGTTCAACAAGTGTTGGGAAGAATATATCTTTGGTTGTGGATAGAACTAACCCCTGGGTCCTACCCTCACAAGAAGAACCTCAAGTGCCCCTATCAATAGTAGAAGTAGCTTATCAAGCTATATCTAATGTTGATTTTGATTCCATCGCAACTCCTCCAGTCTCAGAGGAGTCAGATGAAGCCTACCTTCCCACTTGGGAAGAGAACTCCACATATTCATATGATTGATTGGATATGGTTTTTCCCTTTGATGAATCCATACTGGAATCCATGATTGGACCAGAAAATATTTGCAAAGACCTTCACCACAAGTCCTTCTTCCTTTTGGAACTAAGAAAGATAGAGAATTCAGAGTTCCATGTGAGACTTGTAGAAGGTGTTGATCTCCCAGTTAATCCTTTTCCTAATGAGGGGGTATTTCCCAAGGGGAATATGCCAAACATTCCCACCATGATTTCAATTAACATCTTTGCAAAACCTGATGTTGTGGAAACGTACATATTGGCTCAAACTATTCTCCAGAAGAGATTTCCATTTACACTTCCTTGTTTAAGGAATTATATGACATCTTTTCCTGGTCATATGAGGAGATGCTAGGAATTGATCCATCAATAGTTGAACATGATACATGTTCGATAGAAGCTCAGACCTGTATGTCCATGGAAAGCAGCAGTCTTCAAGGCTGAGGTGGAACAACTATTGAAAGTTGGGTTTATTTACCCGATTTCTCTATTGAAATGGGTATCCAATCCCGTTTTGGAGTAAAAAAAACAAGGGACTATACATGTTTGCACTGGTTTTCGTGATTTAAAAAGGGTGTGTCCCAAGGATAAATACCCCATGCCATTCATTGACCAAATCATTGATGCTTGTGCAAGTAGTGAGGTATTTTCATTCATGGACAGTTTTTCAGGATACAGTCGAATTCAAATCAAACCGGAAGACCGACACAAAATGACCTTTATTTTTCCTTGGGGGCTTTCGCATATAAGAATATTCCCTTTGGATTGAAAAACACTGCAACTACTTTTCACCTGGAAATTAATTTTTCTTTCCACGACATAAACCATATTGTTGATCCTTACTTGGATGATATTCCTGTCAATTCTCGCTAGAGGAAGGACCATCCATACCATGTTCGTTTTATTTTTAAACGATGCAAACATTGTAAAATACGTTTAAATCCCCATAAGTGTGTTTTCTGTGTCGATTTTTGGTGGTTACTCGGGCTAATTGTTTTAAACAAAGGTATACAGGTGGATCCGTTAAAATTTGAGGCCATTGTAAATCTTCCCCATCTTCATTCTATCAGGCAACTACAAAGTCTACAGGGAAAATTCAATTTTCTTCGATGATTTATAATCAATTATGCTAAGATCAGGAAGGCTTTCATGTGCTTGATGAAGCAAGACACCCCATTCTTGTGGGATGAAACTGCACAACATGCTTTCAATTCATTGAAAAAGGATTTATTATCGACTCCTCTCTTGCATCCACTAGACTACACTAAATATTTTATATTGTATTCAGTTGCATCCGAGTCGATGATAGGAGTGGTACTGGTTTAGGAAGATGATGAGCTCTGTTGGGTGTATTATAATGTCTAAATTAATCCACCTATTCTTTAATTATCAACCAGGCTTGGTAAGCTTAGAGTTGACACAAAATATATGAGAAGGTAGAGGGTGTCGTGTAAATATTTTAACAAACAAAAGATTGAACGATCTTTCAAAATGAAAAACTGAGTCAAACTCCTAAAAATGAAAATATTAAAGTAATTAAACTAAGACAGAATAATAAACTAAATAATTGATAATAAACTTTAAACTGAAATACAATCCACAATTAACTATTAAAATGGGAAACTAGGGTACAAGGAGGACTTAACTTATAATCAACTAGAAAACTTAATAAAAGAAGCAAGTAGAAAACTTAATAAAAGAATCAAGTAGAAAACTTAATAAAAGAAATATCTTTAGGTTATGTCCTACAAGTTCTTTCAACAATAACTCAACATAAAATAGACAACCTAAAAACATACTAAAGAAATACACATGTAACACTAAATCTCACATGCAAACAAATAAATCAATCTAAAAAGCATAAATACAAAATAATACAATATTAAAACAAAATCAACAATAACATTCAAGAAACAAAAATAACTTAACACACATTCAAGGCAAAAAGAAATAAGGAAAATAATAAAACTTTAATAAATAACCTAAAACAATTAAATTTTAACTTTAATGTGAAATAAAACTAACATCTAAATATTACAGTCAAAACATAATTCAAACATTAACAAAACAGAACTAAAAACAAACTTAAAATACATAAAAAAAAAAACACTAAAAACATAACTAAGGGCTGAATGACAGACTGAACTGTGGGTCTTAAAGGGGTGGTTGAATAACAGACTGAATAGGCTGTCTGAATGACAGGATACACAGTTAAAATGGTAAAATTAACCTAAATGAACTAATCTTCAGCTGAAGCCATGCAGATGTAATTCTAATGCATAAGGGAAATAAATAAACCTACTTATTAAACACGTCTAACAATAAAATAAACTTAAACAAATTCATAAACATAAGCATAAAGAAACCATTGCATATTAATAAACTGGATGTAAATTGCATAAACTGATAATTAGAATAGAAATGAAATAGACAGAACTAAATCTACTTAACTTGATAAACAACAATCTATTTTATGTAACTTGCAAATAAACTGAACAATAGACTGAAAATGAAATGACTGAAAGCAAAACTAGAAACAAACTATGCACGTAGTTAACTATCTAATTCAGAAATCAAATTGTATTACAGAAATAAAATAGACTATGAATTAAACTAGCTACAATAGAAAAAATGAAAGAAATAAACAAGAAAATAAACCTTTGGTTAATGAGGGGCCCTCTCAGCAATCAAGGGTGATGCCTGGCTAACTTCTACTCAAACACAATCTTCAACAACAACACATATAGCTCTTTATTCAGATGGTGGAACAGAAATACAAATGTTTAAAAACAACCTAATAAATTCTCATGGCTTTCTAGCTCTAGCTAACTGACTAATTGAGCTCTCTCACAGAGGCTACTATATAAAATAGTTTACAGGGATGAGCAAGTCAATCCTTTAGTGGTCGACTACTCTCTAAATTTAGTCAGTCATAAAGGCGTTTTAACTGATCGCAGGCCAACGTGTAAGCATATTTCATTCTTCAATGCAATTCTAATCTTTTTACTAGGCAGCAAACACACAGGCTTCTCTTCAACGTGAACGATCTTCAGACATGGTGCATAGGTTCCTTCCTTATCGTAGCAAGTGGTTGATGGCGAACAGAGGAGAGCATAGTGGTGAATATTCTAGAGCGTGGTTGAATGCATCAATCCAACTTGTGGATGGTTGATGTGGTGGAGAGCAAAGGATAATGTAGACTGGAAAATATCTAGAACACAGCTTCACCGAGACGCGTGGATAACAGGACATTTGCAAGTTGTTTCATGTTTTAAATGCCAGAA
Organism: Pseudotsuga menziesii; assembly: GCA_001517045.1. NCBI lineage: Eukaryota > Viridiplantae > Streptophyta > Pinopsida > Pinales > Pinaceae > Pseudotsuga > Pseudotsuga menziesii. The sequence goes on from LPNX011008238.1 coordinate 116,020, forward strand.
TTAATTCTTAGCAGCGCGTAGTCTAATGGGCGATTTTGACGGAGAGTTGAACGGGAGGCTGGGCCGTGAGCTAGATACGTTGGGCGTCAATTTTGGGTGAACGGAGTGTTTGTCTACTGGCGTGCTTCAGGGCTGCAGTCTACAACAACACATTTTAACATATGCCAAACCACCAGTGACTTTCACGCAACGGACTGGATGAAAAACTAGACATCGACCTAGACATGTTGTGTGAAAGGCAGGCTGAATGCATTCTGTTTATTAATTTAGCCTCAAAGGATTATAAAATCTGCAACAAATATATAAATCAGTTAATACATCAAATGCACTTTAATAATGTCATTTTTAATTAATAAAATCATAAAATGATAATAATAAAATATTTCATATAAATCTTAAATTCACTCATACCTGAGGCTGAATAATGATCTACGTAACAGAAAATATACAAAAGATAATAAAATATGTGTTTAAATGAGTAATTTAACTAACAAAAATGATAACAAATCTAGGATCAAGATTCCCCCAAACCGAAGAAATGCCAGGTCCCACTGAGCAAAAAGAAAGAAAAACAGTTTAGGAAGAAGGCAAACTAGCAGTTGCCTTTGACTTGGCAGATAAAGAAGGTAATTTAAATTTCACTCTTTTAACCTATAACTTAAAAATAACATGTCTCTCATGTTACACATTGTATGAAATTTAAAATGACTTTATTTGGTTTTCAACATTCTTAATTTAACAGTTCTCAGGTTCAAAATAATTTTATCATTTATAAAGTTTAAAATTAATTCAACCATGCCCAAAGTAAAACATTGGGCAGGTTGAACATGTAACACAAAAACATAAATTGCATTTTAAATAACAAAAAGATTGATCATTTTCATGCATGATTGGGTAAGAGGATAGGATTATTAACAGTGAAATGGAAGTAAAAACTATCTGCCCAAAAACAAAATTTAGCTGGCAATGTTAATCATAAGTGCTATAATATGACCATATTTACTCAGATCGTTATTTTATATTTCATTTGGATCTTCATTCGATCGTCCATATGGTCTTCCATATTTAATTTTGCTGTAAAAATATGCTTCAAGCTATAACCAAATTCCACTATTTGCATTCCTGAAAATGCTTATCATTTGTTAGAGATAAATAGATTTATCATAAATAAAAATAATCTAAATTTTTCAAACCCATATTCCCCCAAACCAAAGATATGGCGTGTCCTCAAGCCATACAGAGAGAAGAATTGATTGTTCCAGAAAAATAGAAAGAGTGCGAGCATGCTGTTAATAATTTTTAAGAAAAACTAACTAGTAAATGGAAATGGTTCAGAAATGTATATTCATGAAAAATAAAATAGTGCTTAGAAAGACCATGTAAATGAGAATAGTATAATTAAAAGAATACCATAGGAAAAACTAGCCATCCATGCCTCATTGTAAAGATATCCTATCATCATAAAATATTTTAAGTGTACCCCAGAGTGTGTGAGATTTAGAGCTATGGGTCCCATTTATAAGATAATGATATCTTAGGTATATGTGGAATTAGACAGTCGGGGAAAATTCAACTTAGAGCCATTCCCAAATGACATTATAAACAATCGGCCATGACATATGTGTGTGTGTGTGTGTGTGTGTATTATCACTATTTTACGAACTATGTGCATAGTGGTGTATTAACCATATCTCATTTACCATATATTACCCCGCTACCAGCAAGCCTGTTCAGCACCCCGGCAAGTTTATATTGGTACCATGCAAGAATAGCCCCGCTTCCAACAAGCCTATTCAGTACCCCGACGAGTTTACTTGCATTCATCGAGCTTCATGTTGTAAGGTTTTTACTTAGCATTGACCCGCTGCCAGCAGGCCTGTTCAGTACCCTGGCGGGTTTTCCTTGTATAATGATATAAAAGATATGGAAACCGATTGGTACTAGAGCGTGTTAAATCCTGCTAAACACATAATTCAATTTTTTCAAAATAAAGTTATAAGTAATTTCATGATGGCTAGACTCATAAAACATGTCAAAAGAGAATAACTGAAAGTTGTTCATTAACCTAACAGTCCTTCTTCTTTATAAAAGAAAAGTAATGTTCCCCACAGACAAAAATTTCACTTACTTTCATGTTATCACTAAAATACTCAAGAGACAAGTTTTGATAACAAGTATAGGATGAATTAGTAAGCCATAGGTAAAAAATAAGGTTTTGAAAAATATGATAATGAAAGTGGGTCTTATAAGCAACAGTTTTAAAAATAAATAAAAAATATACATGTCTTAATCAGGATACCCAAAATTATATGAATCATAACAAAACTAGTTAAGTATGATATACAAAGGGTATATATAAAAAATTTATCCGTATAAGCTGCAAATTTCGAAAGTACCCCAAAAAGATTAAAATATCTAATGAGTATTTTGCATACTTTCCTTGTCCAAGTAATATTCCATTAGTTGCTCATAGAGATAATGTACTTGTAATCAAACTGTAAAGCCACTTGTTAGATGATTCAATTTATTCATAAAGACATAAAAGCGAAAGAGTCTTGTGTAAACAACCTATTAGAAATGACTCTTATTTATTGAAAGCAACAAGCACATATTTACATATATACAAGTGATAATAACCCAAAATATTTTTCAAGGATCAGGAAGAGGAGGAATAGCTTCCCCTTCAACTAATTCCATTTGATTTTGCTGCAAAACATTTTGTATTAAATCCTATTTAGATGTTGATTGATGATAGAGCCTAAGTCTATGTCCATTTACTACAAAGGAAATTTCTGAGCCATCTATTGTTTTAATTTTTACTGATCCATTGTCAAAAGGTGTAACTACTTCATATGGACCCATCAAACAGGTAGCTAATTTCCCTTTAAAAATTTTAAACCGTGAATCAAATACTAGTGCCCAATCTCCAGTATTAAACTGCTTTTGCTTAATAAATTTATCATGCCATGTTTTTTGTTGATTCTGTATTAACACCATTCTTTGTAGTGCATCTTGGCTAATTTCGTCTAACTCATTAATCTAATATTCGTTGTTTCTATGCTTCATCCAAATTCATGCCTAACTGTGCTTCCATACAAAAGGTTTTAGCTTGAAATTCAATAGGTAAACGGACTTGTTTTCCATACAATAACTCATAGGGGGTATGTCCGGTAGTGTTTCTTCATGTTATCCTATAGGCCCATAAAGCCTTTGGGAGTCTATCTTCCCAATCCTTATGATGTAATTGAATGGTCTTAGTTAAAATGGCTTCTAATACTTTATTAGTTGATTCTACCTGACCATTAGCTTGAGGGTGATAAGGTGAATATTTGCAATGTCGGATGTTGTATTTCATAGTAAGTTCTTTCATTAATTTAGAAGTAAACTTAGTACCTTGGTCTGTGACAATTTCTCTAGGTACACCAGACCAAGTGACTATTTCTTCATACATAAAGTCTACTACCGATTTCTTTGTGGCTCTAAATAAAGCTTTATATTCTACCCATTTGGTGACATAGTCCATACAAACTAAGATATATTTCTTTTTACAAGACATGGGAGAAATTGGTCCTAGAAAATCAAGAGCCCATTTCTCAAAAGGTTCAATCATAACTTGGGGTTGTAAAGGAATTTGATGAGATGACGTAGGTCCACCCTTTCTTTGGCAGCTATCACATCCTTTAACATATTTTGCAGCATCCTTAAAAATTCTTAGCCAATAATAACTAGAATGTAATACTTTATATGTCGTCCTCTTATCAGAAAAATGACCTCCACACAGTCCATCATGGAATGCATGGAGGATGTCCATCATTTCATCCTCCTGCACACATCATCGAATAATAATATCTGGACCAGTGCAAAAGAGATTGTTATCAACCCAAGAATAATTCGAACTCTAAACTATAATATGACACTTCCCATGTGGCGACAAATGGTTTTGTATTTTCCCATGACAAAGTGTCCTCAGACACATAATTTTATTAATGAAGAAGGAAAATAATTACATCACAGAGATGTGAGGGCTAAATCCCGAAAGATTACCTCACATGGAAAACTCGATGGATTTAAATATCCAAAGAGTAACAACTAATTTACCGTTACCAAAACTAACTAAGGGACACCTCACATAATCACGTGAGTGTGTAGATGCCCTTTTACATTTATTAAACTAAACTTCTAATTATTACATTTTGGATCATAATTCCTAACATCCCAGTTGCTAAATAATTGGAAATATCTGGAAACCAAGGGGTTTGAACAGATACAGCAAATAGATTTTCATCAGGAAAAGTGTCGTCAACTGGTTTAGTACCGTATTCATGTTGAATATGGGAAAGGAAATATGCTACGAGATTTTCTTTACCAGGTCGGTCAATGACGGTAATGTTAAATTCTTGCAATAAAAGAATCCACTGGGTCACTATACCATTTGTAATTGGTTTATTCATTATAAATCTAATGGCGTAGTGAGCGGTATGCTTGAAAAATTCATAACTTGTGATATAATGATGAAATTTATGAATAGAATAAACTACTACCAAAAATTGTTTTTCGGTAACAGTGTAATTTAATTTGGCAGGGGTCAAATTTTTGCTAGTAAAATAGATGGCATAAGGTGCGTGTCCTTCATTTTGGCCGAGGACTCCTCCTATGGCCGTATCAGAGGCATTAGTAGATATGTGAAAAGGAAGGGACCAATCGAGACTCCTAAGAATTGGTGCCACCGATAGTTTAGCTTTTAGGATTTCAAAAGCATTTTGACAAGATTCTGTCCATTGGAATTCTGAGTCCTTTGTAAGTAACTTAAATATTGGTGTAGTTATTTTAGTGAAATTTTCAATAAACGGCGGTAATATCCTACATGACCAAGGAAGCTTCTTACCTCTTTTTGAGTTTTTCGGAGAGGGAAGGCCAACAATTACTTTGATCTTTGCAGGATCTACCTTGATTCCTTGGGAAGAAACATGGTGTTCGAAAACTATAACTTCTGTCAGTAACATTTTACATTTTTTGTGACTAAGGGATAAATTCATTTCTTGACATCGGATCAAGACCTTCTCAAGGTTGTCAAGGGATTCTTGAAACATATTACCATAGGTCCTAAATTCATCCATGTATACCTCCACACAGTCATGTATAAGATCAGAAAAGATTCATAAGACTGCTCGCTGGTAAGTGGCAGGTGCATTACATAAGACAAACGAAAAAACTTGGTAATCATATGTTCCCCAAGGGCATGTAAAAGTGATTTTGTCTTGATCTTCAAGTGCTATTAAAATCTGGTTGTAACCTCTATACCCGTCAAGAAAGGAAAAATATTGTTTACCTGACAGAGTATCTAATACTTGGTCGATAAAAGGTAAAGGAAAGTAGTCTTTAAGTGTAGCTTTGTTTAGCTCTCTAAAATCAACACAAATACGCCATTTCCCTATAACGTTCTTTGTAACTACTACTAAAGGAGATACCCATTTACTGTCAGAAATAAAATAGATGAAACCAGCAGTGAGGAGTTTTTGTAATTCTTCGTTTACTATATCCTTTAGAGAAGGATTCATCCTCCTCTGTGGATTCCTTATAGGTGACATGCTTAGATCCATATAAATATGGTGAATATAGGTATCAGGGTGTATACCCTTCAGATCGATGTATTCCCATGCAAATGCTCTAGCCTGTTTCTTAAGAACTTTAAGATCGATGTACACCCTATAAAAGCATTTGCGGTAGTTAACCATGGTCTTCCCAAGACAATAGGATGTCCTTTAGAAGGATCCTTTCATTCTACGACCATAAAGTCGATAGTGTATTCCCACATGAAGCTACTGATACAATAATGTCATCCAGGAGTCCAACGGGTTTTACCGTAGTGCGATCTGCTAGTTCTAGGATGGAAGGAGTAGGTCGAAGAAATTGTCCTAATTGTAAAAATTCTAAAACTGCGAGGTCATCATGTTAATAGTGGATCCTAAATAGATTAATTCATTCTCTATGGCGATGTTCTTTATAATTGCAGTCACTATTGGGGCTCCTGTTTTTGTATATCTTGCAATCCAGTACTGACCTGTCATACATTCATACATTTCTCCTATAACATGAATTGTAAGAGGGTCCTTTTGCTTATTTCCTGGGTGTTTAATACATAGCTCCTTTATTGCCTTATTGTATATGGGTATATCTTTAATAGCTTGTAATAGAGGAATTTTAATACATATGTTCTTTAATTCATTCAAAATGTTATACTCCGGATGAACTACAGGTTTTTCTATTACGAATCTCTCTGGAAATGGAGGAATTATTTGTTCCTGAATAGTTTCTTGTGTAGGATGGGTGTGTACTGGAACCTTTGGAATGTTCACATCCTCCAAAATAGCATCATTCATAGGTTCACTTGAATCTTCTTCTTCCTCATTTGGTTCCTGAATGATGACTGATGACTTGGGTTTATTATTCACAACTCTTCCAGATTGTAATTGAATTTCATGTACAGGTACAATCGAAATAAGGTATGATAGAAGAGTTTGCAACTCAATGTTGTTAAGAGCTTGAGTTGATTTATTATTAGGGTTATGTATTGACTGTGCAGGTAATAATTTCATTCGAGGAGGATTTGCATTCTGAAAGTGATGAGGTTGTTGTGTGATAAAAAGAACTAGAGGTACAAATCCAAGCGGCATTTGATGGAAATTTGTTTGATTCTGAGGATAAGGATGATTAGGTGCAGGGACAGATTTTGGTTGAGGATATGATTATCCTCTCCATCCTTGTGACCCATATTGTTGTTGTGTAAATTGAGGAGGAGGATACTAAGCTGGCCAACTCTACCAGCTTGAATTGTTCCATTGCTGAGGTGGTCGATACAGAGGATAATAGAGTGGAGGTTGTGGTGGAAAGTTTGGATATGTTGGTTGGTCTCTAGGTTGCCAAGGAGGCCTCCTAGATGTTTCAGCTACATCCCCACTCTTATAGATGGCTTGAAATCCAGGCAAGGATGGGAAATTATCTACTGGATTCTCTTCTATATAGATGTGACATACAGAGATGGTGTTTAGTGGACATTTCCTTTAGGGATGTTTAGTTCTACATCTTGGACAAAAGATACTCATTGTTGCTCATTCTTCATCCTGCCTCTTCTTGGCTTGTAAAGCATCTAGTAGAGAACCCATTGCTCCTAATATATTAGTCCTAAAATTCTCCAACATGTTTCCTAACTCTACTCTTGTAACTCCACCTGAACTAGGAACATTTCCTCTTACATTTCTACTAAAAGGCTCTCGAAATTTTTTTTCAACTTTCCCCCTACTCCTAGAATAATTTTTACAAATCTCACCGATCTGTGCAAAATTTTTATGAGAAATATTGTCGGCTTCCATGGGATTAATACTTTCTAACAAGTTTTCGGAAATCCCCTTAAGGAAAAGTGTACGTACTGCATCTTCTCGGAGGTCATTATATTTAGACTTCTATAATGTCTAAATGAACCTCTCAAGATAATCCTCCAGTCTCTCGTCTTCAAGTTGTTGTATCTTGAATATATCATGTCGAGAGTCCTTAGGTTTGCAGTATTCTTGATATTTTCGCAAGAATGAGGTTTTCATATCATCCCAAGTCCTTATAGTAGATTCTCCTAATCCCATGAACCATCTCAAGGAGGAATACTTTAGTGTAGTGAGAAAGATTTTTAGTTTGTGAGCGTCTTGTAGATAATTGTAACTCCTAAAAAGGATATCGAACTCGAACAGAAATGTGTCTGGGTCCTCATTGATTTTTCCATAGAAAGTAGGTAAGGAGGAAGGAGGGATTTTTTTCATAGTTACATCCTACATTGTATCTGAGATAGGGAACCCAAAGGTAGCCTCAGTTTGATTTCCCCCTTCTCCTTCTTCATTTCTAACTTCATCATGATCTTAGTTTTCTCCCTGTCTCTCCATATAAACTGGATTCTTAACGTAAATATATTTAGGAGGCTCCTTTCGAGGTGATAATGGAGCGTCCCAACGTTCTTTTTCAGGAGAGATCTTCCTCTGATCAACCGTGTTTTTATTGAATCCTAGAGGGATAGTAGGTTCTACTGTAGAAGTTTCAATTTATAGAATAACCGGAATTACTGAGGTTCCAAAGAGATCTTTTACCTGAGCAAGATCAACAAAGTCAACGAAATTTGGCTCTCCTACTAGTGAAAAAGTTGTGTTAATTGGATTCAAAACTAGTGGAGGGATGGAGGTTTCTAATGGCTGATCCAGTTGAACTTCCTCAGGAGCGGGGTCATTAGGACCTTCTGCCAAGGTTCCTTCTCCTTCTATGGCTTCTCCAGTAATATATTCTAAGAGAGTTTCCTTAGGTTTCAGGGTAGAACTACTTACTAATGGCGTCTTTCGATACCTTTCTAGTGAGTTAGTAGTTGGGGAATTACGTCCCCTACAGTAGTTAGTAGAGACTTCAATAAATTTTTCGGTCTTGACAAATATAACCTGAGGATCTCTAATTCTACCCATGAAAGACTGTTAAACTAAAGAAAACCTATGCTACTACTATTGTTGGATTTGGGGGAACCTGTTATAATAGATGCGCAAGTTCTTACCTCTCATCTTACCATTCCCCCACTACCAACCTATTACTAAACTTCATAAATAATTCTACTCTACCTTACAGAACAACCCCCCGGCAACGACGCCAAAAGTGTTGGGTGTATTATAATGTCTAAATTAATCCACCTATTCTTTAATTATAAACTGGGGTTGGTAAGCTTAGAGTTGACACAAAATATATGCGAAGGTAGAGGGTGTCATGTAAATATTTTAATAAACAAAAGATCGAAAGATATTTCAAAATAAAAAACTGAGTCAAACTCCTAAAAATGCAATTATTAAAGTAATTAAACTGAGACAGAATAATAAACTAAATAATTGATAATTGTTAGTTTTTCAACATTCTAAGCTAGCATTACGATCTTAGGATCTTTAACTGGCAGAATAACATGCACAGCAATAAAATACAAGAGACAATGAACACAGTGTTTTTCCTCGAGGAAACCATAAATGGATAAAACCCCGCAACTTCCTCAGAGATAGAATCAGCACAAAACGTAAAACCCCAAAATAGTAAGATGATCTCCCGACAGCAACAGTCTCTCTCTCTCAGACTGAGAGAGCTTATCCTATTTCACTCATGCACCCCAATGAGTGAGTGTGTGTGTTGTAAATATAGAGGCTCACTCTCTATTTACATTCTTCCGTTCACTTGGAACCCACTCCAACATGTCGGCCTCACTTAACAATTACTTACTAGAGCCGACATCTCTAGGAGTGTCTAATAACCCTAGTGCCCCACCACTTGTGGGGACTTTTCCTCCTCCGACCAATAGGACGGTAACACAATGGTGGGGACTATTGCCCCGACTCACATTGACTCACCTAGGGTCGACTTCTCTAGGATAGTCTAATAACCCAAGGGCCCCATAACGGTGGGGACTTTAACCCTTGACCAATAGGTGGGTTACCCATAATGACTTGACATGACTTTCACATTATAGAAACTTCCCAGAATAAACATCGGGCTATGACATCAATCAAGTACATCACAAATACATCCCGAAATAAACATCGAGTTACAATACATAAGAAATACGGATGAATACATTCCGAAGTTACAAATACATCAACACTTCCTCTTAACTAGGAAGGTATTCTCTCGACACAATTTATCAGCACAAGTCTTCTTCTCTGTATCATCTGGATCATCATTAAGTTCCGATCATCTTCATCTTCAATTCATCTTCATCTAGATCTAAATCATCATCACTAGATCTAGATAATCACTCAATTAGGATCATCGTCACTGAACATAGATCATCACTCGATCTGGATCATCATCACTGAATCTAGATCATCACTCGATCTGGATCATCATCATCACTGGATCTGGATCATCACTTGATCTGGATCGTCACTGCTAGATCTCGATCATCACTCATTCTGGATCATCACTGCTAGATCTGGATCATCACTATTGGATCTGGATCATCACTACTGGATCTGGATCATCACTCGATCTAGATCATCACTACTGGATCTGGATCATCACTCGATCTGGATCATCACTACTGGATCTGGATCATCACTCGATATAGATCTCTCAAATTCATCATAATTGGATCTGGATCATAACTTGATATGGATCTCCTCTGGTCATCATCATATGTGCTATCTCATGATTCTTCTTGTCATAGAAAGTTCTACAGAGCCAGCCTTCTTTCATGCTAGGTGTATGCCTACCTCCTCGTAGGACTTTGGTAGCCCTTACATCTGACCTACTCGTCAGAATGGCCAGCACTCACATCTGACATGGGAGGAACTCAATCCTTTAGCCAAGATAGAATGGCACAGCCCTTACATCTGACCTACTCGTCAAAATTGTGGTAGCCCTTACATATCACCTACTCATCAGAATGGCCAGCACTCACATCTGACATGGGAGGAACTTAATCCTTTATCCATGACAGAATGGCACAGCCCTTACATCTGACGTACTCATCAAAATGGCGGTAGCCCTTACATCTGACCTACTCGTCAGAATGGCCAGCACTCACATCTAACATGGGAGGAACTTAATCCTTTAGCCATGATAGAATGGCACAACCCTTACATCTGACCTACTCATTAGAATGGCCAACACTCACATCTGACATGGGAGGAACTTAATCCTTTAGCCATGACAGAATGGCTCATCCCTTACATCTGACCTGCTCGTTAGAATGGCTATTGATCTCATCATTTCCCCTTAGAGGGAACCTCGATCTCAATAACACCAAGCTTCTCCTTTAAGTACTCAAACCTCACTTTGTCCATTTCTAGCATAGAATCACACCAGGGCTGATTACGTCCAAGGATGACCTGTGAGCTTTACTTGGACCGATTACATCCGAGGGCAACCTGTCTCATCAGCTATGCTAGAAATCCTTCTTTCAAGAGATCTTGATCTGGTTCACTGCTCCTCTCTACATCATACAACAAATGCAAGTCAGATCAACCAAATCAAATAGTAGTTTTCAAAAGGAACATACTACCTCCCAAATAGAAAGTGGCAACATATTTTGCCTCAACTGTACTCAGCGCCATGCAAGACTCCATCTTTCCAAACCAAGAGATCACACTTGATCCCATACTGAAGTAGCACCTCAAAGTTCTCTTCATATCAATGGCACTGCCTGCCCAATACGAATCCACATAATCTTTTGATTTGCCTCATACTTGAGACCATAATCAACTGTACCCTTCAGGTACCTAACTGCATGCTTTGCAACCATCAGGTGAACATGTCTCAATGTGTTCACAGCAAAGCAAATATCTGGTCTCGTATTCATCAGGCACATCAAGGAACAAATCATCTAATGATACATCATGGCATCAACTGTCTATGATGAAGCAACACTCAATAGCTTCATCTTCGATGCCATAAGTGCGGTCATGCAGTCCATCATCCTAAACCTCTTCAAGATCTCTACTACATACTTCCTTTTTCCACACCTCCATGCCTAGAAAATAGTGCATCGACACATAACAGGAGCATCACTGGTCTTTCACCTTCAACCTTGAAGCAAAGGTTGGAACCCGTTTTACTCTCAGTAAATCCTAGAGTCATCAGTAATATGTCCATCCTGTCGTATAATGTCGAATCTCAAGATCTTCTGCGGTCACTCCCTCTGAAGCAGAGCATCATTCTCCCTCTTTCTTTCGTACTCTATGCACTAAAACATTCTGTATCAGAGTGACAAGTAGTATCCATCTAGGATCACTAGATACCAAGACCCTCTATCTTGAACTTTTCAAAAGTTCTTCTCACACCCATCTGTGAGCATGTCATCCTCTATCAACCTTGTAGCATAGGTTCAGATATTCATCAAGCTCATTATGTATGTGTTATCCCACGATGTTTACATCTACTGCATGATGGAACTATGAACTTCTCTTCAGGTCTCGATACTGCATCCTAGACATCATTCTTCTTGAACTGGTATTCCCTTTCTTCGTGGTTACTTCTTCATAGCTGGAAGGTTCTTTATTAATGATGTCGAATCATTTGTCATATTTATTCTTCATCTTGAACTGTCGTCACTTGTTCTTTGAAACAAGTCTTGTCCTTCTTTGCTTGTAGGTGATTATGTACACAATCTTTCCTACAAGTCAAATGCATTTGTATAGTTAGAAACATTTCATAAGGATTATTCATAATGGAAATTTCTTATGCATAAATATATGATCATGCAACTACTTTATCCAATACAACATTCATCCGTATCTCACTGAAACTTTCTAGATGCCTTCCATCTCTACCAGGACAACATTGAGATTGTGCACTAATCCAATATGTCAGCAAAGAGGTTTAATTCTAGATAAGTAGCAATGGAGAGTTGTATAGCACCATGAGCTACTTACCCATTACATGCAAATTATTAGTATACTATCATTAATGCAAACATTCTATCATGAATAATACATTAACTGAATATAGACAAATGCATAACAAAACAATATCATGAAATGACAATTGAATACTTAGCTTGATTTGTTTTGTGGGTAGAATCCTTCTTGAGCCTTCAACTTCATCGTCTTCTTCATTCATAATAGCATCGTTTCTGATCCAAATGCTAAGGTGGATAAGAGGTTCTTCAAGAGTTGAGTTCTTCATATTCCTCATTGCTTGAGGGATCTTCTTTGGATGGTGAGAGCTTGATCTTCAGTTGTTCCCATCTTCTCTTCTCGAGCTTCTTCTTCTTGTGTGTGCTCTTCCCAAAGTCTGCTGAAAGTAATCACTTCCTTCTAGCACACATTCTTCGAATGAATGAATCCCATGATCCTAGGAGGTCATTCAAGGTGGCTATCACTACTTCTACATTCTTCGCTTATTCTTTTACCGCTTGAAGTTGTTCTCTGATTTGAGAGACCCTTGTAAAGTATGACATTCTGGCTCTTCACTTCCTTCAACTGGTTTTTAAGGTCATATTCTGATTTATGTTCTTCCATTCAAATAGCTTGGTCAAGGAATCAAACATCATCAATGTCTTTAGGTAAGACACTTGTGGTACAAGTTGATCTATGACTGAATCAACCATGATCTTCTTGGCCTTGAACAAGTTCTTCTTGTATAAGGCTTCTAGCCTCATCTCCCTCTGGAACTGGAACCTCTCTACTCATGTATGTGTCCAATTCATTTTCTTCAAAGAGATCATATACTTCCATGCTTGGAATTTATCAGCTCCCTCAAGATTTTCATCAATCTTAGTATGATGAGACATCTTAACTGAGAAACTCAAATGAAAACAGCAAAAGATTAGATATTACCGATTTGAGGTGTCCATCTTGGTTCTGGAGCTGACTGATCTAGGGTTTGTCAGAGAAACCCTAATTTTCAAAAACTTGGAATATTTCAGATCTGATTGGATAGAAAGATAGATCTCTTCAAATGGAGCTGTACAATGTACTCCTTTTCTGAAAACGGTGGAGGGAAGCTCCCAGAACAGGAAGCCCTAGTTTTCCAATTTCTTCTGCAGAAATTCCTGTCACTGTTTCTATGATATATCAGAAATTACTACTCCTCTATTTCTGAACTTTCAAACTGAGGTAACCTCACATGTCTCTGGTCCAACACCATAGGTTTCATCATAATTGGTTTCACCAATTGTGATTTATGATCCTTTTCCCAAGGTGACCTGTTACAGGACTGTTCAGAAGAGCGAAGTTGTACGGACTGATACATGTCATTGTTTCATCTTCTAGGTCTGAACTTCAGAAAAAAAAACATACAATCTGTACCCTTTATAGAAAATCTTCAATAATTCCATTTGGACCTTTGTATCCCAAGTTATATCAATTCTCCCTAGGTGTCCTATTTAGGGATGAATTCTGGAAGAGGCTAGAACGCTAACTTGGAGGGATCATATCGCCTAGAATATAGCGAATATGAGGCTAATTTTTTGATACAGTGTAAATCAAGATTTTATCTACGGCCTCTACAATTTTCCACTGCTGATCCATTTCCAATATTGGGATATATCAAATTTACCAAAACTTCACAGTTTTAGTATTTATGGATTTGCTAGCTCGAGGTCAAACTAGGGTTTGACTTTCCTGGAGTTTCACACAACAAAAAATATTGATCCAGGTCTCTAAACTTCAATTTTGATGAGGATAACAATCCTATGTTGGACTCACTCAAAAATTTCTCTTCTGTAGAGAGCCTTAATTTTCTGCACCAAAACTGAAACTAAATTTCGCTTCGACAAAAAGATGCACCCTTCAATGGAGAGTCATCCTAGTATACTTTTGCTGATGGATTATGGAGAGAGACCCAAAAAGTAAGAATCCCTAGCTTTTATAGCTGCACAATGTATTCTTCTCAGGTTAGCTCTGATACCATGTTAGTTTTTTAACATTCTAAGCTAGCATTATGATCTTAGGATCTTTAACTGAGAGAATAACATGCACAGCAATAAAATACAAGAGACAATGAACACAGTGTTTTTCCTCGGGGAAACCATAATGGAGAAAACCCCGCAACTTCCTCAGAGATAGAATCAACACAAAAGGTAAACCCCCAAAACAGTAAGATGATCTCCCGACAACAACAATCTCTCTCTCTCTCACACTGAGAGAGCTTCTCCTCTTTCTCTCATGCGCCCCAATGAGTGAGTGTGTGTGTTGTAAATAAAGAGACTCACTCTCTATTTATATTCTTCCGTTCACTTGGAACTCACTCCAACATGTCGGCCTCATTTAACAATTACTTACTAGAGTCGACATCTCTAGGAGTGTCTAATAACCCTAGTGCCCCACCACTTGTGGGGACTTTTCCTCCTCTGACCAATAGGAGGGTAACACAATGGTGGGGACTATTGCTCCAACTTACAATGACTCACCTAGGGTCGAATTCTCTAGGATAGTCTAATAACCCAAGCGCCCCATAACTGTGGGGACTTTAACCCTTGACCAATAGGTGGGTTACCCACAATGACTTGACATGACTTTCACATTATAGAAACTTCCCGGAATAAACATCAGGGTATGACATGACTCAAGTACATCACAAATACATCCCGAAATAAACATCGGGTTACAATACATAAGAAATACGAATGAATACATTCCGAAGTTACAAATACATCAACAATAATAAACTTTAAACTGAAATATAATCAACAATTAACTATTCAAATGGAAAACTAGGGTACAAGGAGGGCTTAACTTATAAGCAACTAGAAAACTTAATAAAAGAAATATCTTTAGGTTCTGTCCTACAAGTTCTTTTAACAATAACTCAACATAGAGACAACCTAAAAACATACTAAAGAAAAACACATGTAACACTAAATCTCACATGCAAACAAATAAATCAATCTAAAAAGCATAAATACAAAATAATATTGTATCAAAACAAAATCAGCAATAACATTCAAGAAACAAAAACAACTTAACACACATTCAAGGAAAAAGGAAATAAGAAAAATAATAAAACTTTGAAAAATAACCTAAAACAGTTAAACTTGAACTTTAATGTTAAATAAAACTAACATCTAAATACTACAGTCAAAACATAATCCAGACAGTAACAAAACAGAACTAAAAACAATATTAAAATACATTAAAAAAAAACACTAAAAATATAACTAAGGGTTGAATGACAGACTGAACTGTGGGTCTGAAAGGGGTGGCTGAAAAACAGAGTGAACAGGCTATCCGAATGACAGGCTGCATAGTTAAAATGGTAGAAACTAACCTAAATGAATGAATCTTCAACTGAAGTCATGCAGATGTAATTCTAAATCTATTTAACTTGATAAACAACAATCTATTTTATGTAACTTGCAAATAAACTGAACAATATACTGAAAATAAAATTGAAAGAAAAACTGGAAACAAACTATGCACGCATTTAACTCTCTAATTCATAAATCAAATTGCATTACAGAAATAAAACAGACAGTGAATTAAACTAGCTACAATAGAAAAAATTAAAGAAATAAACAAGAAAAGAAACCTCTAGTTGATGAGGGGCCCTCTCAGTAATCAAGGGTGATGCCTGTCTAACTTCTACTCAAACGCAATCTTCAACATCAACACATATAGCTCTTTATTCAGATGGTGGAACAAAAATACAAATGTTTAAGAACAACGTGATAAATTCTTCTGACTTTATAGCTCTAGCTAATTGACTAATTGAGCTCTCTCACAGAGGCTTCTATATATAATAGTTTATAAGGATGAGCAAGTCGACCCTTTAGTGGCTGACTGCTCTCTAAATTTTGTCAATCATAAAGGCATTTTAACTAATCACGGGCCAACGCGCAGGCATCTTTCCTTCTTCACCGCGATTCTGATATTTTTGCTCAGCAACGAACACATAGGCTTCTCTTTAGTATGAATGATCTTCAGACATGGCGCATAGGCTCCTTTCTTATCGCAGCAAGTGGGTGATGGCAAATAGAGGAGAGCGTAGTGGCGAATCTTCTACAGAGTGGGTTGAATGCATCAATCCAATGCATGGATGGTTGATGTGGTGGCGAGAAAAGGAGAATCCAACCTAGAAAATATCTAGAACACAGCTTCATCACCCAGATGCATGGATAAAAGGAAGTTTGCAAGCTGTTTCACGTTTTAAATGCCAAAATTAATTCTCAGCAGCGCGCAATCTGATGTGCGATCTAGACGGAGAGTTGAATGGGAGGCTGGGCTATGTGCTGGATATGTTGGGTGTCAATCTAGGGAAAATAGAGTGTCTTTCTGCTAGCACGCTTCAGGGCTGTAGTCTACAACAACATATTTCAACATCTGGCAAACCACCAGCGAGTTTCACGCAACGGACTGGATGACAAGCTGGACGTCGAGCTGGACATGTTGTGTGAAAGGCAGGCTGAATGCATTATGTTTATTAATTTAGCCTAAAAGGATTATAAAATATGCAAACAAATATATAAATCAGTTAATACATCAAATGCACTTTAATAATGTCATTTTTAATTAATAAAAACATAAAAATGATAATAATAAAAGATTTCATATAAACCTTAAATTCACTCATACTTGAGGCTGAATAATGATCTGCGTAACATAAAATATACAAAAGATAATAAAATATGTGCTTAAATGAGTAATTTAACTGCTGAAAACGATAACAAATCTAGGATCAACAAGCTCCAAGAGCATGTTGTCTACTATCTTAGTCAGGTGTTAGCAAATCCTGAACTTAGATACTCACATTTCGAGAAGTCGGCATTGGTGGTGATTTATGTCATCGAGAGGCTAAGACATTGTATCTTGTCAAGGACAACCACAATGGTTGTGGATATAAATCCTTTCAAGTATGTTTTATCCCAACGAATAATCTGGAAAAAATTCAATAAATGGATCTTCATTATCCAAGAGTTTGACCTGGATTTCCAGTCCGCTAAGTCTAATAAATTCTTACTGTTCATAGAATTGATCTCAAAATTATCGACTGAAGAGAATATAGTGGTAGAAGAAAACTCATTTACATATGATTATACCTTCTTAATTTCAACCTCTGATCCCTAGTAGGAGATATCTTAGTATATCTCCAGACTCTCAAATTTCATGTGTCCTTCTCATGGGAAGATCGACATAAGTTGCGAGTTAATGCGACAAACTACCTTAACATTGGTGATACTTCGTATCAACGAGCGGGGGAATCTATCTTGCGTCAATTCCTCACCCATGAGGAGGCAAAGCATGTCCTAAATGATTCCCATAGCGGAGCGCGTGGGTTTCATTTATCTGGGTTAGCAATGGCACAGAAGATTCTACCTGCCCTTTATTTCTAGCCCACTATATTTAAAGATTGTGTGGAAATCGTAAAGCGTTGTCATCCTTGTCACCTCTGATACTAGTAAAATGCAATCACACCCTGCTCCTTTATTTCTTGTCATCGCGATGGGGCCCTTCAATAAGTGGGGGTTTGGTCTCATGACATGCAACCCAGTGTTTTCTATGGGGAACAAGTATATCATTGTCGTTGTATACTACTTTACGAAGTGGGCAGAGGCAATGCCTACCTTTAAGGCTGATGAAAAAACGATAGTGTACTTCATCTTCAACCAAATAATTGCTAGGTTTTTCATCCTGAAGCAGATTGTGACTGACCATGGAAGTCACTTTCAGAACAACATGATGACCAAATTGACCACAATTTTAGGGTTTAGGAAATACCATTTGTCTTCCTTCTACCCACAAGCGAATGGCCAAGTCGAGGAAGTCAATAAAACATTGAAAACCGTTCTTAAATGCACGATAAATGTGAGTAGTTCAAATTTGTTCATTATATTGTATCTAGTACTTTGGTCTTACAAAACTAATGTGAATACTACTGTAGGTTTATCTCCTTTCCAGCTCGTTCATGGGTTGGAAGAGGTCACATTGGTTGAGTGCGAGATACCATCTCTAAAAATTTATATTCTTGTGTTTCCCAACACTACCGATATTAAAGAATTTTTTATTCATTTAGAGAATCTAGATGAGCAGTGCAAATATGTGCTTACTGCAAATGAGGCTCATAAGAACTGTGTCAAAAATCAGTATGATAAAGCCATAAAACCCAAGGTTTTATACGAGGGAGAACTTGAATTTCTTTGGGATTAGGACAAAGAACCCCTAGGGAAGGAAAGTTTAAGTCCATGTTGTTAGGACTATATATCTTATAGCCTAAAATTACACACTCTATTACTGTGGCCACTTTCCCATGTTTTCGTCACATGTCTACAATTCCATGACGAAAATTCATGAAATTCAATGAAAAAACACCTAACTTGTAGGAACCATATTCGTCGTTCTGTAACTCTATTTGACCTATCCTCTGCACCGTTGGAAAGGCACCTGAGTCGTAAAAAAATTATAGAAGACTCAAAAGTCTAAAAATTCCCATAAGTACCCTAAAAATGAGCATCTTTGACCTATTCGTGACTTGTCCTACATGATACCCTTGAATTTCACCTCTGTACTCGCGACTTTCCCTTCATGCTACCCACAAATACCCCGAATTACTATTGTATTCATGAATCTTGTTACTACAGCCTATGATTATCGTGTTTCATTCGTGACTGTTGTCACTATAGCCTGCGAATATGTCCTGTATATGTAAAAAACATAATGTTTCTCGAATTTTGGGTAGTTTGGGTGGTTATACAACTGGATCCTTCGGTTGTAACTACTTTGTCTTTGACTCTATCTCTTCAGAAAGGTATAAATAGAGGTAGAAAGGTCCATGAGAGGGGAATTGAAATTTTTCATTGTTATGCTAGAGGTATTGGGACTCTTATTCCCCCCACCTTTTCGCTAGAAGCTATATCCTTGTGTTGCAGATATTGGAGGCTGAGTTCCTTGGAGAAGAGAAGCAGCAGAACCAGATCAAGTTTTCATGAGGTTCCTGACTTGGAGAAGGTATACTTGTACTTATTCCATGTTTAATAAAGATGTGATGTCTTTCTTCTTCACAAATCACTGTCTAACGTATGTTATACTTATGTTTGTGATCAGAAAATTATGGTAATCATATTAGGTTTTCATATTGATTTGATTATCATTGCTTTAGATTTAGTCATATGGGTTTGAGGAAGGTATAATTCATTTTGCAAGTATCTTGGAGCAAGAGGATCAAGAGGAGGATTGAATGGTTGCTTGGATAAACCTTTGTTTGGCTAAGGTATGAACTATTCTAATCTTTGAAACTTCTTTATATTTGCTTCCAAAACCATATGCATCTCTCTTTCAACCCAAGTATGTTCATGGCCTCTTAAACCCTAGCCATAGGAAACTTTTCTCTATGAAAGAAATAGTGACTCCATTGGGGATAACCTTGTATGTTTGGGGTTTCTCTGTCTTTCTTCCAATCTTCTGTAAGGTTTCAGATCCTTCTTGCAAGTTAGGATTAGCCTTTAGGTCTGATTGAACACCTCTCTTGCCTTCCTAGGTCAGTTTTTTACCCTTTTTATGTTTTTTGCCACCCATTCGTGAGCTACATAATGAACAAACATGACTCTATGATGTATTCATGACCTGTACTACCTGCAACCTGCATGGCATTCACATCATGCCTTAATGCAACTCACAAATACACCTGAAAGTATGTTTTTTCATCAATTTTAGGGTTTTTGGGGATTTGAGGGTTTTCTATGGGGTATTCAAGGGTCCTCTGCATGTGCATGACTTCTAAGAGGTTGTTTCATCTCTGTTAGGTTCTATTTTTCTATATTTTAAACCTTTTTCTTGTTTTGTTGCCCCCCACCCGCCTCCTTATTAGGCTTGACCTTGTTGGACAAGTTGTTGAGCAGCCTTTTTTGCCAGCCTAAATTGATTATTGGGGCTTCTTGTCCTTTGTTTATGTCAGTATTGTTTTTTTTTCTCTTCATGCCAAATTTTTTGGCGTGTTTACCTTTGCAAGCCTTCCTTCCAAGAGAGGTTATATCCAACTTTAGGGAGACCTAGGGTTTGTTTGTGGGGTGTAGAGTAGTTGTCTATTTTCTTTGCTAACGTTACTTGCTTGCATTAGTTGATAGGTTGTTTTTTCTTTTGCATTTATAAAAGGAAAAGAAAAAGAACACATTTTTTCTCTATATGCATGTAGATTAGAGTTTTAGTCTAAATTGCATGGCATAGCATTGTTTTTGAAAAAATATAAAAAGAAGTTGTTCTTTAGTGGCTTTCAAGTTTCTATTTGAAAAATAAAGAGAATAGTTTTGTTTTTTGCATTTTATTTCTCTTTGCTTAGTCATATTGTTTCAACTTTGAGTCAAAACACCATTGGTTTCACCTTCGCCACCCCCTTTGAGTAATCAAAAACCCTTTAAAATAAATGTTTAATATCTAAAATTTATTAGTAACTATTTGTATATAGGGACGACACAAATTAGTCTAGGATAGTGTTTTGGGTTAGGGATATATTAACTTCCAAAAACTTCAAACTCAAACATAGTGGCCTATATTTTAGGAAATCCAAATTTGTTGAGAAAGACACCGAAAAGTTCCTCTCACATAGGTGTCAAGCATGAGGTCGTGCGATATTGAGCTATTGGAGATACCCCTCCACTTATCAGTACACAATACACCAGAGTTGTTGCATGTTTGGGGACTCATCCAGTACCTCCTCCCGGGCCTATGTGGTGATTGGTACTGTTTGGTTTTCATGCTTAGATATCCTTCCAATGTGCATCGGCTAAACTAACGACTGTTCCGTTGGAATTTATCCACAATTTTGGTAGCCTCAGTATCTTATCTGCTAGGATCTTACACATGTGGCATCGAAATGTTAGGGTACACAGGGTACTCCCAAAGGACCGAACACCAAGAACAACCGCTTCACACAAATAGATCACAGATCAATACACCAATGTTTGTCATGTGGTTAAAACCCTCGAGAGGGAAACAGTCCATGGCCCCAGCCAAATAACTACTTGGAGCAATTTATTGTGCAAAAGAAATAAAGTTACATGAGCTTCTCATAATCGATCAACTAGCCAAGGACCCTCTATGCTCTTTAAATAGAGATCATAAACCAATCGGGTGTTAAGCCACGGACCAATGGTAGGTATGATCTAAGAGAAGTTGAACCATTGGATCACTCTATTTCTAGAACATATCATGACCGTCGGATTAGAATATTTACAAATGTATACTAATGCATACTAAAGAAACACACTTTTACCTAACGGATATATTACACAAGTTGATCTTAACTAACTCCTAAGTGTCTAAATATCCTAACATCCCTCCTTAAGAACAACTTGGGATAGAATTGAAGGATTTACAAAAGTGACACTATTAGGAGAAGGAAGGAGGCATTAGAGCCTATCCCCCCTTAAGGACACATTCCTGAACTCCTAACATAGACCGAAGTTTAGAGTTATTCTGAACATATCCAGACAAGGCTAGAGTTATTCTGAACATATCCAGGAGGTTGTTCCATGTAAATTTCCTGATGTAAATCACCATGTAAGAAGGCAAACTTGACATCTATTTGATGGACTTCCCAGTTATGTAAGGCTACAAGGAAAAGAACAAGACGGATGGAGTTCATTTTTGCTACAGGGGAAAAGGTTTCATTGTAGTCAATCCCTTCAACTTGGGAAAAACCTTTGGCAACTAACCTTGCCTTAAGTCTTTCAACACTTCCATCTGATGCATACTTAGTTCTGTAGACCCATTTACATCTGACAAGTTTTCTTCTTTTTGGAAGAGAAACAAGATCCCAAGTATCATTCGCCATTAAGGAACGATATTCTTCATCCATAGCTGCATCCCAATCTGGATTTCCTGAAGCTTCTGCAACAGTTTCTGGATCATGATTCTCGAAAACTTGAGCCAAAAGAGAAGAGGCTCGCTGAAACTAATAACGTGTTCGACGTTGATCTCTAAGATCACCGGCAAGATCACCAGCTACTTCACATGTTGAACGAACCCATCGAGGAAGTATTGGTGCTGGTGCAATTGGAGGAACATGAGCAGGCGAAGGTGGATTTTCATCCTCACTGTCATCATCAGAAACTAGAGTTGGAAACCTGTCAAGGAAGCTGGAAGAAGAAGAAGAAGAAGGCACAATCGTCGAATCAAGCTCGCAAGCCAAAGATGGCACACCCGCCAAGTTACGCTCGCATGCCAAGATATTTTCATCAAATTTAACATCTCTTCTAATTATTATATCATGAGAATGTGGCTGAAGAAGTCTATAACCTTTTACATCTACAAAATATCCAACAAATATGCACTTTTCACTTTTAGGCTACAATGCTTTCTATTTTTCATCCGGAATGTGAGCCCATGCTTCACAACCAAACACACAAAAGTGACTTACATCTAGTTTAATTTTACTCCATTCTTTTTCCGGTGTTATACCCTGTAAAACTTTAGTGGGTGTGCGATTAACTATGTAATTTGCACAATTTATGGCCTCATCCCAATATTGAAGACTTAGTCCCTTAG
>LPNX011008238.1:139341-164082 GCA_001517045.1 Pseudotsuga menziesii
CCGTCCCGATGATGTTTTCTGAGTACACAACCAGAACAAACACCATCCTTACAAGATACTAGCGGAATACCAGTCACCATATTGTCTTTACATATTTGTTGCAATGAGCAATAATTTAAGTGACCAAATCGCTCATGCCAAAGTTTGCTCAAGTTATCACTATGAGCAACAAAAACTGAAAAAGGTGATGACCCAAAGTTGTTAAATTTGTACAACCTGGTAATATCATCAATAGTTCCAGTAGCAAGGATATTTTGAGGATTTTTAAAATCCTTGATTACAACTTGGTGAGGTGTAAACGTCACAGTTTTACCTTCACCTGAATGAGTAATTTGATAGACTGATAACAAATTGCAGGAAATTTTTGGAACACATAGTACATCACTGAAATGACCATTTTCTACTAGAACTATTTTAGATCCTACAACACTTAGAGATCTATCATCACCAACAAATATTTTTTTGGTGTTACATTCATGCATAGTAGAAAAGATAGCTTTATCCTTAGCCATATGATAAGATGCTCCAGAATCAATGAGCCAATCAATTGAAGTAGAAGAAGAAGATGCAATATAAGAGTAACCAGAAGCACAAAGTGCATGTCCATGAGAGGTAGATTCTGAAGACAAATCTAGGCTGATGTGGTGCTTCTTCATTGCTGCTTCCAAGGCTTCCATCTTCTTAAAACATTTAGATTCATCATGATTATCTTTCCCACAAAAATTGCAATCACGCTCAGTCTTCTTTCCTTTTTGCTTGGATCCTTTGTCATTTTTTGAAGGAGGAGCTAACTGAGAGGGTTTGGGACCCTTGTTGTTTTGCTTATTATTGCGAAAATTCTGTTTCTTGGGAGGCTTGGACTTTTTTTTCTATTGGGACAATAAGGATTTCCCATATGTATCTGCATTATTAATTATTCCAAGATGAATGAGCTTATCTTGCTCTCTAATTAAGGAATCACAAAAGGATTCAAGGCTAGGCTCTTGATAGCTAGCTGTAGTCAATGATTCTTTCATGGAGTAGAATGTAGATACAAAAATAGAATATGCAGGTCCAAGTTTGGAAAGAATATGATAAATACATTTTTTGTGTTCTTTCTTAATCTTGCATTCTGTACATAAGAGTCTAAGAGTTTTATACTTAGATAAATAGTCTTGAATGCATGAAAAATCATTTAGATTCAAGGAAAGCAACTCATTCTCAAGTTGATGACCCCAAATTTCATTGTGTTTACAAAACACAGATTCCAACTTTTCCCAAGCTTTATCAGGTTCATCAATGCCAGATATGTGGAATCGCAAATCAGTAGAGATTGACATCCCAATCAATCCACGAGCTTCATCACATCAATTTTCCCATTTAATTTTCTTATCATCATCAGTGGGTTTTGTTTCTTTCCCTGAGGTTATCCTAAAAAGTCCCCTACTTCGCAGAACATCCTCCATACGAGATTTCCATGAGAAATAGTTAGAACTTGTAAGTATAATATCACAAGGGGCAGACATACCGTAAAATAATGGCTGAAAGAATAGAAACTAACTGTCTGGATGCAAAGAGCTCAAAAAAATATGCAGTTTAAAAAAAACGGCACTTAAAACGGATTCTAGATGATGAAGTTATGATTGATCAAAGAAAATGTTGAAGATGTCCCCAATAGTGACGTGGAGGATATTAACTTGACCAACTAAAAAAAGAAACCCCCTCTTCCCAATATCAACCTTTGATAATCATTTTTACAATAAAGTTGCTTTGAAGTGAATCACTTTTGTAGAATAAGTGATGTTCACTTTTACAATAATGTGACTTTTTAAATAGTGCAGCAATAAATTAAAAGACTTAAGTGACTCACTTTTATTTTATTTTATTAATGTGAGATGCACTTTTACAATAAAGTAACTTGAAAATAGAAATTGCACGCACTAAAAGTAGCTTGATAAGACTTGAACTCAAGACTTATCAAGGTGTAAAGCAACTTTGGACCAAGTGAGCTAAGTTTAAAAGGTACGTAAAAGTATGGAAAGAGAAAGGGGGTTTTTTTTTTAACTCTTCTCTCTCGTTTTCCGTGCTTGCTTTCTTTTCCTGCAAATCACAACAACAACAAAAAATCTTTTTCCACACAATGGGGTTAGATCTTGGTTAGCTTACCCATAAATTCTACATTTTCAAGTATTCTCGTTGTTTCTGATTTGCCGTGATCGCACAAGGTGCACGACAAAGAACATACGTAGCCGAGAAGACAAGAAAAAAAATTTCCCTTACTGTTTCTGATTCACCACGATCGCGCAAGGTGCACGGTAAAGAGCATACACAGTCAGGGAAAACAATAGTCCGAGACTAAAACAAAAAAGATCTAATAATAAACTGATAAAATATGAGAGATTTTTAAAAAAATAAAACAAATCTGTCACTGTAACATTATACCTTCAGATTTGCCGAAATGGGTGTTTCTGGAACAAATGGAAATGGTTTTCGGTGAAACAAAAACTACTTCCAAATGGAAACGGTGCTCTAGACGCAATATAATAGCTCCCACAGGCCACAAATGCATAGAAAATCCAGAACCAGAAACCCTTTCAAAGTTTCGGCAACACCGGTTCCAGATCTTGATCAAAACCGAAAGCGGCTCTTCATAAAAGCTCTGATACCATGTTAGGGTACACAAGGTACTCCCAAAGGACCGAACACCAAGAACAACCGCTTCACACAAACAAATCATAGATCAATACACCAATGTTTGTCACATGGTTAAAACCCTCGAGAGGGAAACAGTCCATGGCCCCAGCCAAATAGCTACTTGGAGCAATTTATTACGCAAAAGAAAGAAAGTTACATGAGCTTCTCATAATTGATCAACTATCCAAGGACCCTCTATGCTCTTTAAATAGCGATCATAGACCAATCGGGTGTTAAGCCACGGATCAATGGTAGGTATGATCTAAAAGAAGTTGAACCGTCGGATCACTCTATGTCTAGAACATATCGTGATCGTCGGATTAGAATATTTACAAATGCATACTAATGCATACTAAAGAAACACACTTTTACCTAATGGATATATTACATAAGTTGATCTTAACTAACTCCTAAGTGTCTAAATATCCTAACACAGAAGGCTATTTCTAGTGCTCCTAGGGTAGACTTGGAAGGTAACCGCGGTTGACAATTTGGGAGGGCGGTTGGGTGATTCTAGCACTTTCACCCAAATAAATCTTCACGAGATGCCGAGTAACTACCTTCCTTCCTTCACTGGTTAGTTCTCAGCCCTCATCATCCCATACTTTCCTTTGGAAGGAACCTTTGTTTGTATGGCTTAATACCTAGGTATTTTCTACTATTGGTGTGTTCTTTGTACTATTGGTTTCCTATTGACCTCATACTTTGTCTTCTTATTTAAAACTATGGATAACACCCCTATGATCACCAACCAATAGATCCCCATGCCTAGAAATCCTTGTACTATTCCTCTCATAGGTAATGTTGGTGTTCCTTTGATGGACACCTTGAATCTACCTGATTCACCCTAAGGCTACCAGTGTGGTTTTTTCCTCTCCAAATGTCATGAATGCTTCTAATGCTTCTCAAGTAAGCTCCTTATATCAAGGGCATTAAAACACTACTTCTCCTTAACCTGTATCAGCTTCTCCTCCTCCTTCTATCTCATGCAATGAAAGTACTGATACTAGTAGTCGGCAGTCTAAAAGGAGTAAAATAAGGAAGAATAGGAAGAAGACTCGAAAGAAAGGGGGAACACATTCAACCTCGGTAGGTCAAGTTGAAACTCACCACCTAGCCTCTGCATTTCATATTGGTGGCACATATCCAACATCTGTAGGTCATGTTGGACCTAAGCACTCAACCCCTGCAAATCAAGTTGATCTTCACCATTAAGCCTCTGCTAATCATGCTGGTGGAACCTTTCCAACCTCTGTAGGTCATATTGGATCCAGTCACTTAGCCTCTATAGTTCATGCTGGGGGCACCTATGTAACCTCTATAGGTCAAGTTGAACCTCCACGTCCAACCTCTACAGGCCATGTTGGATTCAACCACCCAGACTCTGTGGTTCATGCTGGGGGCACACACTCAATCTCTGTGAAGCATGTTGATCCTAACCATGCATCCTCCATATGTCATGCTAGTGGAACCCATCCAACCTCTGCATGTCATGTTGGACCTAGTCTCTTATCCTCTGCAGGTCATGCTGGGGGGGAAATATTAGCCTATGTAGGTCATGCTGAGGGAAATCAATCAGCCTCCTTGTAAACTTTGTGAGGGAGACCACCTTACTTATTAATGCCCTTCCATCACAAAAGTACGAAGACTTTGGTTCCAAGGTCATTCCTTTTTTAAACACCCTAAAGTTTTTCAACAACCATCCTCTCTTAGTTAGGTTGGACACAGTCATGATGGTCATGCTAGGGATAAACAGTCATCCATTGCTTATCATGTTGACACCGTTGATAAAACTGGTCGTTTGAAAGGAAAACTTAAGTTCCCTTACAAGCTATGTGAGGGAGATCATCTTACTCACTCGTGCCATGTTATCCCAAAGGTGCAAAGAGTGTGGTCCATGACTCAAGGATATCATGTTCCTGAACAACCCAAAGTTTCTCAACAACCTACTCAAACTTTGGTTGATCAAGTGGCCGAACCAATCGCATCTTTGGTCGATCCCACTCTTCTTTCGAAGAGTGATTCTTACGTTATTGAACCAATGTCATCTTTGGTCAATCCCACTCTCCTTTCGGAGAGTGACTTTCATGAAGTAGCTGAATTGATTCCATCTTCAATCAATCCCACTCTTCTTTTAGAGGGTGAAATGTCTTCTAGTCACATTTTCTTCATTGCCAGTTCAGAAATTACTGAACAAGGGGCACTGACCTTACTTCAGATGAACCCCCACCAAGCTCTCGGATTGCTTCCTTTGATTGGGATAGCCTAGTTGAGTCACGACTTCATTTTGAAGCACCTTTTCAGATAAAGGTAAAAGTTGGACAATACACGATTTATCATTGTATTGTTGATGAAGGAGCCTCAGTTAGTATTTTATCTACACGTTCTTGGTGAGGCATGGGGTCTCCCAGCCTTGTGTCGGCATCTAGTCAGTTACTGGTGTTTGATAGAAGAACGAGTATAGCCTTGGGAATTCTTTCTCAAACACCTGTTACTTTGGGTAGGAATAATGTCTTAATTGATTTCATGGTAATAAATAACCCCTTGGACTTCAATATGCTCATCGGGCGTTGTAACATACCCAAAACTAAAAAATAAATATTTATTATTTATTTAAGCAAAAACATTATGTTAATTTTTATTATAAAGTTTATGACCAAGTGGGTCAAGGATGACTGTAATTGAAGAATTATTTATTTTATTAATTAATAATAGGAGACACCTGTTCAAGGGATACTATTAAATGAGTGTTCATTTCCCACTAGGAGGAAGGAGCAGTTGTAAAAGGCCGATGGACAAGTGCCAGCACTAGCATTCACTTTTTAGCTATTGCAGGAGCATAATCCCTAAAAAAGTGGTCATGTTTCCTGAGAGGGGGAACTGAGTTGGGTGGCTCGTTAAATTCCAAACTAACCCTAATACCTAGGAAATATTATATAAACCATCAAATTGAGCAGGAGACTCGCCATTCATTTTTATTTTCGAGAGAATGAACTTTGTGATTGCTACAAACTGAAAAGTCTTGCACACAAAGAATTTGATGAGGGGATAGCTAAAGTGAATTGTTGAGTTAATTCTGTTGAGTGTTGAGTTGCAGAAGTCTATTGGGTAGCAGAGACCTCCATCCTAGTGGTGCAATGACAAATCTTGAGGGTCCTAAGCAAGTGATTTGGTTGATTTAGGAAAAGGTAAGGTGGAATAGTCTCCCTTAGGTGTTAGTCTCATTTTTCTGCAATATTTCTAGGTTCCAACTCTATATCTGTAAACTGTTATTTATTTCTGTTTAAATAAACTGATATTATTTTCACATGTAGTCATGACTAAATAATAGTTATTCAGCAGATATTCGATGATATCGTTGCATAGAAAACTAATAAGAAAAGAAATGAATATGAATTTATCTCCTGTATTTTTCCTTTCATTGAAGTGACGTACTCTGGTACAGGAAGATATAGATTTAGGTAGGATTTAGTAGTATCAAAATGATCGAATGAGTATGTATTTTCTTTATTTCATAGTATAGAAGTGTTATGTGAACTGTTTATGAATTGTTGTAAATCAATAATATGTTATTTTACATGCACAACTCTGAATTTCTTTAGATAAACATTTCACAGTTAAATAAATCGAAAGTCAGGACAAGTTGAAGAAACTAGAATAATTTACAAAGTCCTTCCTTTATATAAATTGGTTATTCATTTCTCATAAAGCCTTTAACCTCTCACAATTTAGCAATTTAATAATCAGATCCAAGTTAATATCAACTATTCGGGTTATACTAATATTCTAAAGACAAATTGTTTCTCCTTTAAACTTTTTGAGTATCAATCTAGTATAACCAGAGTTCACTTAAAGACATCATAATTCTAAGCTATTTTTAGTAATGTCACACCAGATTGAGATCATCGAAAAATCTTAGCACTGGTTGTAGGCTTCCGATATTAACTGGTGTTGTCTTTGCATTTTATATTTACAAAACAAAAGTTTAGGTAACGTTAGGGGCCTAACATGTTTAAAATGTTCAAAAAAAACCTATCTAATTAATAAATGGCTCCAGGACTCTTTGAAAGAATGGTTCCATATCCAATAAATTCCTCTACTTACATAAATCCTTCCAGTATAAGCTTTCTGTATTATTTTTTCTTAAAATAAATGTTATAACAAGGGCTAAAAAGGAACAAATAAAAGCCCATATTTCTTAATGGTGTTGATGTTCTTACAGTTAGATCATGCTATCTCCTTTAATGGCTTCAAAACATACAGGCTATCAAGGAGAAAGAAATGATTGACTAAGAAATATTTCTTATAATTAAAACCTTATTTTTCATTAAAACCGAAAATAAGATCAGTTTATAAACAGAATCCTTGTTTTACGCTGTGACCATCCTCTGTGTTTTTAGTAAAGTTGTTCTATTTTATCAAAGAGATAAATACAAACCAGAATTAGTATCACGACTTTGGAATAAAGGTTACCCAAGTTTTACAAACTCGGACTTTATAACAAATAATAGCTATTGATTATTTTGTAAAAAGAATCTATGAGATTGAAACCCTCAACGGAATTTCCAATATCATCCCTAAAACAGTAAATTCTCGTAAGTTTTCCATGGTTTTGTAATATACTACTTATACAAGTAATGGACTGAATTTAAAAAGCATTCTATATATGTACAAGTTTTTTAGTGAATCAAGTAAAGGTTATACATAGAGTCTTTCTTGGCCTCATTCTCTTTTTGTATCGTTGTAGTATCAAGCCAATAGAAAAACTACGATCGTGGCTGAAAGACAAACTCATATGAAAACATTTATCAAGAACTTATTATTACAGTTTGAAAATAGGAAAAGGAAACATTGTAAATCCCTCATGGGAACTCACTCTGTTAACAGTAGTTCCATAGACCCATTAAAGATAAGTATATATTTAGAAATAACTATGTTTATTATGGCCCAAAATAACAAGATTTCTAGCTCACGGCCTCAAAGTTTTATCAACAAAACTACAAATCCCTCAATGCAAAATTTTTCCTTACAACGGACAGAAAATAAAATAATGGTTTCATCCCTCGCACTTTAAACTTTACATATATATAATATTGAAACCCCTAAGGTTGGATCGATGCTAGGTTGAAAAAAAAATGATGCAGTTATACTGCAAGACTTGTTATCCATCACGGAGCCACACAAAGAGTAACCACGAGTCTTACCAATTTGAAACTCCAACACTGAATTTCGCTAAGGCCCTCAACGATGACCTGGTTTCACCTGCATATGATTTTTTCACAAATGTTAATCAACTGAGTTTAATAAAACCATATGAAAAGGAATAATTTTAGTCTCTAAGTATCACAGAAACTTACCCTTCCTCCTTTATCGTCAAAGTAACTGCTTATTCCATCGAGCAAATATTTTTGTAACATGATCTTTAGGTTTTTAAAGACCAGGGTTGATGGTTTTCCTAAAACGTCATTTACCTTTAGCGTTTTGCTGAGCATAGCAATCGGAAGCCGAAGGCAGTTTGAGAAAGGCCAACAGATTCCATACAAGACCCAACAAAGTGATTTGTCTCATTCTTTAGCATGTATTAAAACCCCTAGGGTTCTCACGATGTACTCCTTACGAACAGCTGGAGAATGTGTCATTTCCACAGAGTCTGTCTTAAAACAACTCTTTATTGTGCCCTTTACCTTGTATGAACTTTTTCTCAAATTTATGGTTGACTGAAGCTCCATCGCATCAAGTCAGATCAGACGCCTTGCACAGCTTATCGTAGTGGGGAACGAGAAAGTGTTATAATAATATTTCCAACTTATCGCTTGTTATAATTTAGGTAAAACCTACAATGACATATGTATTGCATTAGCGTTATATTCAAGATAGGACTTTTTGGTTGGGAAAATATTTTACTTATGGTTATGGTTTCGATATAGCATAGTAGGCTTAGGGAGGGATCCTTAACCAAACCTGAGTTTTTCTTGATCAATGCCCTTTTTAACATCTTAGCTGAGAGTGGATCTTTAGCATAGAAGAACTTCTTGACCTACACAAAATAAATGAAACTATGCTTTAGTTAAGATGAATAAGTAATATCATGCCTCATCGTTGATATTTCCGAAGGACCAAGCAAAATGACAACAATAAATGGTCTTACAACAACATTTATAAACAGTTCTCTCTTGTCAAAGGAGTGTCGTATCAACAGAGCAACTCTTTAAGAAGACTAATATTATTATGATTTATGATGACACCTTTTCTCAACAAACAAATATGAGTATCAACTTCTAGCCAAATAATTTTCTAAATAAATTATGTAATGATACGATGTAAAGAAAAAGAAAAAAAATTATGTTGAATTTTAGGGGATGTTACAGGTGTGATTATGTTTAGCCATGCAGGTTGTGGTGTGAACGTTTTTTCGTGTTATGTAATTCAATCATGGAGAATAAATTGTCACTATCGATCGGTTGGGTTTTCTTGATCACTCTCCTAACCCAACTATAGACCAAGTCTCTCCTTTATTGATTCCCAATGTTTCGATAGACACTACCCCGCCATGGGTGAGCTATGTGGCCTAATATCGCTTGTGTTCAAGTGCTACTGAGAAGAAGCCTCTATGTTCATGTTTACCTTCTTGGGACTCGGTTCCAGTAATTGACCAAGTGTTTCATCCTATACAGACTATGGAGCCCACTCTCCACTATGTTGGTCCATTTGAAAGTTCATATATGTGTCCTATATGGGATGGTCTACTTCCTTCTGACGAAGTCTTCCTAGAGTCTTTGATACAATATGACCTTATTTTAGATGTTGATTCAGTTGTGACTAAGTATAACCCTAACTTTCATAGTAAGCATGATCTTTCTGTTGATCGATCTTATTCTGTTGGTCTTGATGAGTCTTTAGACTCTCCCTTTGAGGAGTAGGTCAGTGATCCTAATGAGTTTGATTTTTCTTATAGATTTCTCACCTCTTGTGATATTGAGTTTGTTCCTGCAGATTCGATCTCCCTTGTTGATTTTTTCTCTCCTTATAAGGTTGATCTTATTGATCATAAGCCCTTAGGCCTTGGCACTATAGAATCCTTTTTGGTTGATTTTTCCTTGACTACACCTTTTTTAGAAGATAGCAAAGCTGCATTTGTTTCTGCCAAAGTGACCTACATTGGAACTTTTTTTCTGAATATGATCTTGGTGTTTTTGTTTCTTGGAGACAAGATTTTTAGTCGAATTCACAATTGTTTACTGGCCTCACCTTGTTTTTCAATTTGTAACTGCATTTGCGTGTACCCTTATCGTGCTTATGAGCCTGATGCTGACTTCCATGCTTTTAGCTCATTGTATAATCCCTCATCTCTGCTTTCATCACTGCTCAGACTTGTACCATTTTTCCTTTGCAAGTTGACACCTTTTACATTAAGGAGACATTCCTTGAATGCCTTTATCTTTCTCATGTTCCTTGCATTATGTTTAGGTCGGTTCCTTGCACTTGGAACTAGTTTCGCCTACCTTTGACACTCATCTCCTCACATTTAGAGCATTCTTTCTTCTCTCCTTCGAGCTCGTTAAAAACAGTACGGAGGTCGCGAGTTGAATTTTTCGGACTCGTTAAATCTTCACGGGAAAGATATGGAGTTATCTTTAATCCCTTCTCTGAGTCCTTAAAATTGACTAGATTTGTCAGTAAACTTGTTCATTCAAACTCATTAAGGTAAATTAAACGATCATCTACATTGGTGGTAGGTTATATCTTTCTCGAACCATGTAGATTATTTATGAGAAGGGAACTCTCTATTTTCTTTGAAATTTAGAAGAGTATCTTCGGGCATAGGTTTATCTCTTTTCCGGACCTGGAGGAATAAATTTACGGAAAACGAACCCTTTTTGAGCTTAGTTTTCTCTTTTTCATGCTCTACACCTAAACATGAAAAATATTCCGAGCGTACTTTATGTATTTATCATGCTCTCTAAACCCTAAGAACAAAGCATCTAGTTTATTGTTGTCTGTACCATTCTTGTAAATAAATGGAACTTTCCGAGTGATCTTGCTTTCCTTCACACTGGTTAAAACTAAGGCATTTTCTCGCTTATGAAGGAGCATCAGTTTGGTGATAGTTTGGCCCTTTTTCGAACCTTTCCAACTAACTACAAAAAAGGAATACCTTAGTTCGCCTAGACTAAGAGAGTTCTCCTTTGTATTATTTTACACTTTTTCGGACTTAGGAGACTAAATTTACGAAAAATCACCCCATAGAGTCTTCTATGGAGTTTTCAGACTCTAAAAACTATGAAAACATCATCGAGCATCAACTAATTCAGGCTCAAAAAATCCATGAATCAATGCTTTATCAAGCATTCTTTTGTTTCTTATTCGAGCTTGTCAAAAATGAAGAAGATCCTGATTTTTCTTTCATGGACTCGTTAAACATTTACAAGAAAGAGGGAAGGGAAGTTCGTTCACATGTTTTTTACATCATGGAAGCAAGTCGTGTCTCCTTAAACAAAGCACCAGTTTTGAGCCTATCAATAGTTTGGTCTCAGTTTTTTACCTTATCCCGATTTAGCGTTTTTGCTCCACCAGTTGGCCTCATTTCCAATTATATGGAGAATCTGTCAAGGTCTCCTACATTGAATATTTGTGTGATTTGGTCCTTTTGTGTCAAGAAACTACCAAGGTCACTTTTGTGGAATGCTCACTGTTCAAGGATTAAACCTTTGTTAGTCATTCCGTAGTTGCATTAACATTTTGTGTCGTCCATTCCGTAGTTTCCTTGACATTTT
Organism: Pseudotsuga menziesii; assembly: GCA_001517045.1. Lineage (NCBI taxonomy): Eukaryota > Viridiplantae > Streptophyta > Pinopsida > Pinales > Pinaceae > Pseudotsuga > Pseudotsuga menziesii. The sequence continues at coordinate 150,789 of LPNX011008238.1, forward strand.
GTGTCCACCATTCTACAATTTCCTTGACATTTTTTGTCGGCCATTCCCTGGTATCAGTTTATTTGCATCTATTATTCAACATCCCTTGCTCCACAATTTTGTACCAATTCCAAATCCACACAATCTTTGGCTTACCTCGTGTTGGATCACTGTTGGATGATGAAGGATGCCTTAATTCCTTCCTTCCAACGGATCTCTTCCTATCAACATCAACACATCTTGCTCTGGGAATGAGATTTATATTTTTTATGACAGTACCTTGGGGATTGTAGTCATCAGTGGTAATTTCCCTCGCTATTGGGTAGTGGGAAAACATTAATGTCTCCTACTTGATGGATTCTTCAAGTGTTCGACTTCAAGACCTTGTATTCACACTAGTTAGAATGTACTAGGTACCTTGGGGACCATTTTCATTAATGGTGGTTTCCCTTGCATTTTTTAACAGTCCTCATCAATGACAGGTAATCAAACGATTTCCTCCCTGTTCGACTCCGTCTCCTTTATTCGCATGGTTAGGATTCGTACCTCTAGGTGGTTTGGATTGAAGACCTTGGGCCGACAGTAGCATATTAATTTTTTGTTATTTCCTGAGTTGTGAAATACCTTGTCACACATCATATGACATTTACTGAGACATAGATCGACCTTGTATTCTTCTGGCTATGATTGATTATTAAGCATGGATCCACCTTGTTTACTTGTGGCCATGACTCCTTTAGATTTGATATGGAACCTTTTTTCATATTGTGTGACCATGATAGTTACATTAGTTACTGTTATAGCGGATTTCACCACACTAGGTGAATCACACATTGTATGGCCTTCCCCTGTCCCGCTGCAGACTCATTAGCCCCTATGGACCACTTTTTGTCTTTTGATGTGTCCTTGATCATCCCTAAAAACATAAGAAAAGTGATATACGCAGCTTTTACCCTGATAACCACGTACATATGCGGATATGACCCCTATAGTCGCGTACATCGGGATGTGTACATAATCCAAATCCTTTTGGAGCGTTCCTTGACTTGGATCCGACTCATATGACTCCTGGCCTTCCATATGCCTTGAGATCGCATGGATTCGACCGTTCAGTATCCATTTGAAAAGCTATATAAGGAACCCCTTGAGACATCGAAAGCATAAGATAGAATTGAGAGTAACGAAACTATAGTCCACTGTTGCCAGAACTTATGCTTGAGTCTGCATCCCTTTGTCCCTTGGAGCACTGTTGTGTTCTTCCCAAGCTTTCCTTTTGCTAGTGAGCTTGCTATCTGAGTGATGGAGGATTGAGGTGGTGGAGGCCCAAGTGGGGGATTCAGTTTCTCCGATTCGCATACGTGTCATCAGAGGTTGTCACTTGTAATCTCTGATTCATATTAATAGAAATATCTTTTCCTGTCCAGTAATGTGTATTTGAATGAATATTGTATCCATTGGAATATGTCAAATGCTTTTACATTATTGATTATATATGCTAGAATAGATCTAACACCATGATATATAGTATGCTTGTATTGTTTACTTGTTGTTGAGGAAGTATTCTATCAATTCAAGCTAAATATTGGAAAGCTCAATGGGGATCTACTTCAACCGTCCAAAATAAGGTACGAGGTTCGATCCTTTAGTGTTAGACGTTTTATTTCTATTGCATATTGGGAAAGATTGATTTCTGGAGTCTAGCTATCTGTTGTGGTACCCCAAGCCATAGGAATTTCTCTCTGTAACAGAATTGGCGACTCTGCTGGGGAGTTCCTAGTAATTGTCCTTTGGGGGTTGATTTCTTGGCAGTCAATGTATTTGAATTGCTCTCTCTCTCTCTTGTTTCTGTGTTGGGTATGGGGGCATGTATGCCTGGTAGAGCCTGATTGGTGTGAAGTTAGTCTCATCCTGTCTATTTGCCTTGGATTTGTGCATCTTTTTCTTCCTGTACGTGGGTTTGTCACTTACAGTCGCGTATACACGCGGGTTTACTGCGCACAGTCACGTATACCCTGGTTTTTTATTTTTTGTGGAAGATAGTGGATTGCTGGGTGAATTCTGTTAGCTACTGAGTCTCCTTTGGCATTGCCTGAGTCTGTTAATACCTCTGTTTCTGACCAGAAACGTTTTTTTAGCCTAAATTTTTTCTTTTAGGAAATTTCTTGTCATGGCATCTTTGATTTTTTGTTTGAGATTAGTGCATTAGAGTTCTTTTTTCCTTAGTGCTTTGCTGGAATGTTGTTTATGTGTGCTTGCAGAGTCTGGGGTGGGTAGAATCATTCTTTTGCTTTTTGTATCTCTTTATTTTCAAAAAATCCAAAAACATTTGCTTATCATCATGCATTGCATTTTGCACTTTGCATTGTACTTGCACTAGATCTAGATTTGCTTTGGAGTAATAGTTAGGACTTCATATAGGGAAATTTGCATTCAACATTTGAAGAAGAAATTATGCATTACACGTAGTACGCATACCCTGTTTTCATGGACACAATGCATTTGCATTAATTGTTAGGTGTGCATTTTGCTTCTTGTTGCGTCATAACACCATTAGTTGCACGACCATATCCTATTTTTGAGTAATAAAGCCAACTAAAATCAACGCTAATTAAAATGAATTACACTCTTTTCTTTTCTAGGGTGCACCAACAAGCTTAGGTTTTAGGATCTTGGAATAGTTCATTGTAAGTTAATTCTCCAAGATCACTAAACAACAACAAATAGGTGTCTATCCAGGGAGTGTGTGAAACCCTTGGTATAACCAGCGTTCTCAAGATCCTCCTCTCAAAAGGGAGTTAAGCACGAGGTAGTGTGAGCTGTTGTTGATTGGGATAACCCCTGGTCGGTAACTGTGTAGCAACAGCGATATAGCCAGGATTGTATTCATATCTGGGGGCTCTTTTGAGAGTTTCAGGCTTTGCTACCCTACCCATATGGTCAATCCCGCCTACGACTGTCCGCCTGAGCTTTTATTATATTGAGGTGAGCTTAGTGACCTTACCTAGGATATCGAGGGGGTACTTGTAGAGGTTATTCTGCATGTGTCCCGGCCAGGTTGGGGTCGGACAGCACAGTCGCTTTACGCATTGAAGCTGAGGGCCACAATAATTGGTTACGTACCTTCGCTTGTGGTGACAAGGGCCTCTCAATCCTCTCCTAGGCGAGACATACCGGCCACATTCGGGAGCTCACTTATCCAGCCCTTGTTTGCTTGCATTTGGCTTTAGATTTTATTAGTGATTTCTCTGTGCACGCTAGTTGGCCTAGGGTTGACGTAAATAGAGAGTCTTTGCTATTTTTTGAGTCATTGTGGAGTCGGGTGTGGTTCCGCGCCAATCTCATTGTTTAGCAGGACTTCCACCTTCTTCTTATCCTCCTCCTTTAGGAGAGGGACCTAGACAGTCCAGGCGGACTATGTCACACATTGATTCACACACCATGGGAGATCATTCAGAGGATACATCTGAGCCACTTCCTCCTCCCATTCGCGTTGATGATGGGGAATTCACGCCTACTTATGACCCTTCACCCGACCTAACTGAGTTAGGACCTGTGATTTCAGAGATAGGAGCCATGCATGATTGACCTATTCATTCTAGGGTTGACCCCTCGTTGACACATTACCGGTATGGAATGCCGGAAGATGCCAAGACTCACTTTGAACCTACCAGTACTAGCTATGGTAGTTATGCTATGACTGGTTTTCCTATGCACAATTTGGCATTTAATGTCGAATCTGACTTCGAGCCTAACACTATGCATGGGGGAAATCACATGCCTTACCTTGCAGAGAGGTTTGGGAGTACTAGTCACATTGCACCTTCCATCCCAGTGGTGGAAGCTACATCTTATATACCTCCTAGGTCTAGAGTTAGTGATCCGATAGGGATACCAGGTCCCAGACGAGTGACGATAGGAACTAGTACATATCTTATTACAGAGATTCCTTCGTCCTCGCTTCCGAGTTCTTCAAATGTAAACCCTCCACCTTACTCACGTGGTCCTTTGAGTCGGCACGTAGCTACGAGTCAGATCCGTACTGTGATTACTAAACCAATTCTGTCTCAAGCCTACATACCACCCATGGTTTCGGGAGGTTATGCTCATGTTTCTAGAGTTCATATTGCTACTTCCACGACATATATCCCTACTTTCGGTATGCATATTCCTACTTCCGGAATGTATATCCCTACCTATGGAGTGTCTCATGGGGCATCGCAAGCGATGACCTATGGACCCTATTATGGGACGCAGTATGGACAGGTTTCTTCAGCTTATGGAGGCGGGTATTCACAACATGCTTACTCTCCTAATTACGGCTTTGTAGCTCCTACTAGTCAAGGTCCACCTCATTATGGTGCTTCCACGCCACCCTATACGGGTCATATAGGAGGAGCTCACTATGGCCAAGGTCATGGTGGTAATCAATCCTATATGAACCAGGGAGCGGTCCATAGGCCTCATCATCCTAGGATCCCTTTCCTCGCGACACTCAATCTACCTGACATATCGAGACTTACGAACGATCCTGTGGCTCATGACCCGGCTTGGCCGACTGTCCCTACCAAGATTCCTTCGGACATACCTAAGTTCGAAGGCAAACCAGGAGAGGATCCGAGCGAACACATTACAACATTCCACCAATGGTGCTCTTCCAATTCCTTGCATCAGGACTTAGTCTGTTTGAGACTATTTCAACGCACCCTCACAGGGCCTGCGGTGAAATGGTATATAGAGTTACCTAGGGGTGCCTTTACTTTGGTCAATGACCTTGCGATGAATTTCCTTAATCACTTCCAGCTACCATTGCACTATGATGTTGGTACTGAACTCTTGTCGACATTTCAGCAAGATAAATCCACCCATATTTCTGATCATATTCAGGAGTGGCATAGACAGAAGAGATTAATTAAAGCCTTTATACCGCCGGAGTTCCTCCTTGAGTGGTTCCTCAAATCTTTATTGCCATATATAGCGAAGGATGTTTCCACATCCAGAGTGCAGAATGAGGAACAAGCAATCTTTAGGGCGCAGGAACTGGATTTGATCTATGCTCAGTCTGGTTTGTTATATGATATTATACCCAACGCTCCTCGTTCTAGTTTCGATCCCAAGGTCAAACCTGGACCACATGCCGACGACATTGTGGGTTGTGCAAGTGAAAAACCTGCAGGTTCGGTCGTGAAACAAGTTACTCAGTTGTCAATCAACCAATCTACCTCGGGACAAGCTACGGCTTTGTCTCAGCCTGCCCAAACGACGAATGTACTTGCTGTGCAATCATCCGACCAGAAGGGTAACCAGCAACCCGGACAGAATAGAAAAAAGGGTAAAAACAATAATAATAAAAAGGGTGGGTATAAGAACGAGAATGCCAATAATAATGACAAGAACGGTAAAAATACTGGGGGGGACAAGCAGAATAAACGTAAGGTTAAGTTTCCTTGCAAGCTATGTAAGGATGATCACCTCACTTACTTGTGCCCTAGAATGGATGAAGCTTCGAAGTTCATAGCACAGGGCCCAGCTGTGTTAACGAACCCTTTACTGCATAACCAGAATATGAACTCGAAGTCCCATGATCAATCTAGTGATGATGATCCACCTGAGACTAGTGGTCGTGGGTGCATTAATATGGTCTGTGCCGCAAAAGTTGTGACGCGTGCAAAATATTATACTTCATCACAACCCAACCCAGGTAAAGAACCTGATCCACCAGGAACCCCTTTGCGCATTGAGAAACCTGCGGATAAACCTGAGGCTACACCTCGCATTCCTAAGGGGGTACTTAAGCATTCAGGGCATAACCCAAATGCCTGAGCCACCCAAAATTATTCAGTTGTCGAGGACTTGGGCCATACTCCTTGTGCGATGTCTGCATTGGAAGTGCTTCAGAGTTGTCCATCGCAAAGGAAGGCTTTGCTTTCCGCTCTTGGTGTGAATGGTGATGATTCTTCCTCAGTGATCAAGTTTGAAACTGCAGGACATCAGCCTCGCTTGCCCTACTATGTGTCCCTTTTGGTGCATGTAGAATGTCTTGATATGATCGTCAAGCGTACTATGATTGACGAGGGCGTTGTTGCTTCTGTGATGTCTTTGTCTTGTTGGAAGGGTCTCGGTTCTCCTAAGCTGTCAAAATCTACGACCATGTTAACTGCTTTTGATGGGAGATCGTTTAGGCCGCACAGTATCCTTCCATCCCTTAAAGTCCGTTTGGGAGGGAAGACCGTTGCGATAGAGGTTGAGGTGGTTGATGCACCCCTTGACTACAATCTCTTACTGGGAAGGAACTGGATGTATAGTATGCAAGCCGTTGCATCTTTCGTGTTTCGTGTTGTATGCTTTCCACATAACGGAAAGATCGTAACAATTGATCAAATGGCATTCAAGAATCCACCTGTTACTGCATCTTCGGGAGCTTCGGTTCCGAAATTTGAACATTCCCAACCGGCAACTGGGAGTGTGGGTGTAGGCATGTATCCATCCCTCATGGGAACCTTTAGTTGTCCTGCACCCGTCCTCATGATAGGATCTAGTTTCGATGGTGCTTTGACATCTACGAGATCGGTGTCTTTTCGCACAAGTCATATGGGAGATCCTTGGATTCTTCATTCACCGAGTCCTTAAAGTGAGACCATCGAGACGAGCGTGCCGTTGCCTGCAGTTATGATAGCTTACCAAGCTAATCTCACATCTCCTGTAAAGCCTTGTTCTTCCTCTTCGCGGACGGAGGAGGAAGACCCTTATGTGCTGCCGGCATGGGCAGTACAGTCTTCTCATGCCCATGACTACCTTGATACGGTTTTCCCTTCAGTTGAAGCGATTATCGAGGATATGTCGGGAGTTGAGCCACCATGGGAGGAACTTCATCATAGATCGTACTTCCTTCGAGAGCTTGACCGTTTGGAGCATGAGGATTATAGGGAGATTCTTAGTCAGAAAGTTGGTAGACCTATGCTTCCATTAAGCTCTCCTGGTCCGATGGCTGATGGAAACATGGCGAACATATCGTCAGCTATTCCTATCAACATTTCTTGTAATCCTGGTACAATTGAGAATGTCTACATTGGGGCGGATTGTTCCCAAGATGAGATTCGGGAGTATACTGAGCTATTCAAGGAATTCCGTGATATTTTTGCTTGGTCTTACGATGAGATGCCAGGGATTGACCCTCAGATCGTCGAACATGAGATTAATACTTACCCCAATGCTAAGCCTGTTCGATAGCGTTTACGCACAGTGAATCCTAGGAAAGCACCCGCCATAAAGGCAGAGATAGAGAAGCTATTGAAAGTTGGTTTCATCTATCCCGTTCCCTTAACGAAGTGGGTTTCAAACCTCATTCCGGTGGATAAGAAGTAGGGAGTGATCCGTATATGCACTGATTTTCATGATTTAAATCATGCCTGTCCAAAGGATAAATTCCCCACACCGTTTATAGATCAGATTTTGGATGAGTGTGCGGGTAGCGAGGTGTTCTCCTTTATGGACGGCTTTTCCGGGTATAATCAGATCCAAATTAAACCCGAGGACCAACACAAGACCGCATTTATTTGTCCTCGAGGAACATTTGCGTATCAGAAAATGCCTTTCGACCTTAAAAACGCCGGAGCTATGTTTCAGTGGGCGATGACCTTGATCTTCCACGATCTCAAGTCTATTATTGAAGTATTTTTGGATGACCTCGCTTCTCATTCTCGCATGAGGATGCGTCATTCTTATCACTTGAGATTGGTGTTCGAAAGGTGCCGGCACTATGCTGTTATATTAAACCCTCATAAGTGCATCTTTTGCATGAAGTCAGGTCGTTTGTTAGGATTCATCGTTTCGAAAGAGGGTATAAGAGTCGACCCTTTGAAGGTTGAGGCAATACTTCAGTTGTCTCCCCCACGCAATATTCGTCATCTTTAGTGTTTGCAAGGCATGGAAAACTTCTTACGAAGATTTGTTGTCAACTTTGCCAATTTGACTAGAGGTTTCATGCGTCTCCTGAAGAAGGAAACTCCCTTTGAATGGGATGAGCGAGCCCAGGAGTCCTTCAATGCACTTAAGCGAGCCCTAGCATCGGCCTCGGTGATTAGTCCTCTGGATTATAGCCGTGATTTCCTATTATATGTGGCTGCATCTTTAGAGACGATTGGTATGGTTTTGGTTCAGGAGGATGAGGAGCTCTAGGAGCATGTCATATATTATCTGAGCCGAAACCTTATTGACGCAGAGATTCGGTATTCTCATGTTGAGAAGCTTGCCTTAGCTACCGTACATGCGGTGCAGCGTTTGAGACATTATATTCTCCTTCGCCAGACCTTGGTTGTGGCCCATGTCAATCCATTTCAATTCGTCCTCACACGTAGGATGATTGGGGGAAAGTATAATAAATGGATTGTCATCCTGCAAGAGTTTGATCTTGAATTTGTTTTGGCAAAATCGAAGAAATATTTAATCTTTGCAGAGCTCATATCGGATTTTCCAAGCGAGGCTGAGGAGTTGGTATGTGAAGATACGTTCGTTGATGAACACATTTTCTTAATCTCAATGATTGACCCATGGTATGGGGATATCATAGTATATCTACAAACACAGAGGACCCCTACTCACCTCTCGCAAGATGAATGACGACGATTACCTCACGTCTCTAAGAACTACCTCATAGTGGACAATACTTTGTACCGCCGTGGAGTAGATTCCCTTTTACGACGTTGTTTAACTCATGATGAGGCTGAGGTAGTGCTTAATGATTTCCATGGAAGGGCATGTGGTGGTCATTTATCTGGGCTTTCTACAGCTCAAAATATTTTGAGAGAGGGTTATTTCTGGCCATCGATCTTCAAGGATTGTATTGAAGCGGTCAAGAGGTGCCACCCTTGCCAGGTGTTCGCACGTAATATGCGCTTGAAACCTGCCCCGTTACACCCTATTATCACCGCCAGTCCCTTCACCAAATGGGGGCTCGATTTTATGGATTGCAACCCAGCTTCGGCTGGGGGGCACCATCATATCATAGTGGTTGTTTATTACTTCACGAAATGGTCTGAGGCAATGCCTACAGTAAAATCCAACGGTGAGATAGCCGCTCACTTCGTATTCAACCAAATCATTACTCGGTTCGGGATTCCGAGAGAGCTTGTTACTGACCATGGCTTGCACTTTCAGAACTGTATGATGGAAGAGTTGGCATCCAAGTTAGGGTATAAGCAAGAGCACTCCTCTTCTTACTATCCTCAAGTGAATTGATAGGTTGAAGCTGTGAATAAGTCACTTAAGTCCATTCTCCAACGAACCATCGCGCAAAGCAAGATGAATTGGCATATTATGTTATACCCTGCTTTGTGGGCATATCGAACCGCGGTTAAGACTGCCACTGGTTTTTCTCCATATCAGCTTGTGCATGGAGTGGAGTCGATATTGCCGGTTGAATGCGAGATTCCTTCGTTGAAGTTAGCCGTGGAACTCTTACCAGACACTTCGCCTTTGGAGGAGCATTTGGTTCACCTTGAGCAACTCGATGAGCAGCGTAGAGATGCCTTGGTGACTCTAGAGGTTAATAAGCGTCGCGTAAAGGCCCAATACGATAAGTCTATCCGTCCGAGAGTGTTTAGTGAGGGATACTTGGTCCTTTTGTGGGATCAATTGAAAGAACCCTTGGGGGCAGGGAAGTTCAATCCTATGTGGCGTGGTCCTTACGTGGTCAAGCGTGTGTTAAATAAGGATGCCTACGCGTTAGTGGATTACGAAGGGACGGCCTTGGCAGAGCCTAGAAATGGGCTCTATCTCAAAAATACTATGCATGATCTTTAGCCAAGGCTGCTTGTTGTATATTATTGTACAGCTTTTTTGCATAGTTAGGTCTTGTTTATCGTGATCGGGTTTGTGATTAGTTTTCGTTTCTTGTGACAGATGTCAATGGAATCTTCCACCTACATAGGATTCACGGATGGTGAAAGTGGTCACACTCAACACTCAGCCTCAACTACTTGGGTGATTTATACTCCTATGGGTCAAGTACTGTCTTTAGGAGGTGTATGTCTACGGCCATCTTCCAACAATGTTGTTGAATATAGTGTCGTTATCAAGCTTCTACGGGATGCCATTTCGCATGGTGTTCTATCTCTTGAGGTACGTCTTGATTCAAAGTTAGTAGTGTCACAGCTCAATGGTTTGTACCATGTTAGAGATCCGACGTTATTGAGGAGGTTCTTACGTGTGAGATTGTTAGAACGGCAATTTGAGAATATAACATATATACACATTCCAAGAAATTATAATCATGTTGCTGACTCATATGCTAACTACGTGTTAGATTGGCATTTGTTTCATTCATCATAAATTAATCATAAACATAATTTTTACACATGTAAATAAATAAACCAATCACCATAAAACTTTTTATATATATCAAAAATGTGGTAATACATAGTGTCATAATACAAAATTGGGGCTTTGAAAGCCACCATCATATACATGGTAGTACAAAATAGATACACTCCTAGGTTTCTAGTCCTGTGGAGGTGGAGGAGGGTTGTGATCATGATACGTCACTACGGCTCTAGCTAGCCGCCGGAATAAACGCACCCATGCGCGTGGTACACCCACCACCTGTCGCTGCATGGCCTCAGGCAAGTCTTCGACTTGCGCCATGGGAACTCTATGATTCAGTCGCACAAAGTTGGTATGGATGTTTTGGAGCGTTCGCTCTGCATCCACACTGGTGATATCGTCTCCTCTTCCCCTCCGTCTATGATGTGGGAAGCCTTCTTTTCGTCGTGTTCCCACATCTGCACATGAATGTTAGATGTCATTATGTATTGTCACCCAAAAACATGTCTTTTTGATTCCATATAATCAAGAAAACACAAAAAAAAATTAAATACTTCAAAAATTTTAAAAAGATTGAGGGTCGAGATTCGTTACCTATGTCTCCATATGCTGATCCTGGTGGAAATGGCATGTCTGGATCCCCCCAGAAATCTATCCCTGCATAGGGGTAGTCATCTATGGCAACAATTTGTCATTGCCACCATGGAAAAAAGTCAGTTGGATAAGGGTTGGCCACCCTACCACCCCCCAGTCTGCGCATCGCGTCTGCCCAACGTCATTGGGCTGGATCTCGAACCCCGTGGAGAGGAACATCCACTCTAGGGCTCAATCCTGGAACACGCTCGAAGAAAAAAGTGCTCAAAATACTGCTGAACCCGAAGTTCTGTATCCTACCTGCCTTACACTCACTGAGCTGATGTTTCATGTTGCTCAGTAGTGAAGTACTCCAGTCATAGATGGTCGGTCTCATACACTCCACCGCATAGAACATCAATGGCCGAGAGGCCTGATGGAGTGATGCTAAGCCTGCTATCCTGCCCAGTGTCAATAGTATGGACTTTAGGCCCAGCACCTTTATAGCGTTGGTGGGAACTTGACTCCCCACCTTCTCAGTATCTGGGTAGCAGTACACAGCTATGTACTCATCTATAGTAAGCCCATGACCTGGCCCACCTCGGGAACGAAGGTTCACCATCTCCCCTTGTCTAGATAGACCTATGATAAAGTAGATATCCTCCACCTCAATGGTGAGGGACATACCGTCTATCCGGAAGGACTCTGAGTCTGGATCCCAATAGTCTACCAGCATTCGTAGCAGACCTGTTTTGGCCCTCAAGCCACCAAGGCACCAAAACTTATAAAGTCCGCATGCACATAATACTTGTTGAGCCCTTATGTCGGCCCTTACTGCCTCCTCTACTTCACCATGCTCGCGTTCTCGCCATTCTAGCACCATCCTTCATGAGAAATTGTCCAATTGTCCATTATATTTTTGTAAATCCACTTGCGCGGCGTCATACGCGACTGTTTTACAAACAGCCGCGTATGTACGCGGTTTCTAGCCCCTTTTCCGCATATAGCCAGCCCTATACGCGGAAAAAGCTTCAATACCCGCGTGGGCCGCAGCGCTCATGTAGAGTTAGCCTTAACAGCCTCATTTGACCATGAAAACTTGTAAAAATTATATTGAAATGCAAGCTAAGAGCATGAGTAAATACCTGGAGGAAACGGTTGTGAATTCCGCCGACTGGATCTCCTTGAATTTGCAGTTGAAAATCAGAGCTCCAATGGGTAAAAGTTTCAAATGATTTCTATTTTTTACTATTTATAGAAAAAATTTCAAATATTTGAAAATTTTTACCCCCTTTCCTATAGTTTTGACCGTTTCTAACCATTTTGGACCGTTTCTGACATAATCTGTGATGTAGAAGACCGTTTGTAGTGTCGTTTCAGCCTTTGGATTGACCCGTTCGTGCCCATCTCAGGTATAACATCTATACTGGCATATAGGTTAGGTTTACCACCGTTTGCATTTTGCATGACCTTATGACCATGTCACTATATCCTTAGGTATGAACCCACTCTATTATGTCACGAAACCTTCTTGCTGCTCTAGAAGTGGCATGATATGAGTGGTAGAGCCTCACCTTACATGGGTACCCTAGTTAGTGCCTTATTTGCATTTGGTGCCCATGCCGATGTTTCTCCCTTTAGGGTGTGGGAGTCCGTTGTATAGTATTGCCATGACATTTTGCAAGAGCCTCATACTCCTCTTGATCTTATGCTGGCCATGATCCCCCGGACTCCCTTGTATCAAGTTGTGGATGCATTATCATAAGCTTTGCCTGTCTTATTGAGCTTTATGCCGGCTCCCATGACATTGTGTTTCAGCCACATAGCCCGAGCTTGTCTCATGTCTAGCCATGCAGAGCCCTTTTTTTTATCCTTTGCAGCTTGATTCCCTTTTTACTGGGAGGGGATTTTCCCCTGAGTGTCGATATCCTACACATGTATCCTTCCATTGAGCATAGGTATGTTCCACTACTTGGAAATAGTTTGTTTTCCCTAATGACACTCATCTCCTCCTAGTTTGTAACTATAAAGCTAGTTTATTCTTTTTTCAAGCTTTTCAAATAACTGAAAAAGTCCAAAAAAAATCAAAAAACCAAAAAGCTGGACAAGAAAAGATATTATCTTTGGCAGCTGTCGAGTCATGTCTCCTTCGAACAAAGCACTGTATATCACATCCATTGGTTGGGTTATAGTTTGACTTTAGGAGCTATACTCGTTTATCTGAGTTTATCTCCACCGACTGGTTATGCTTCCAGTCCCTATGGAGCCTCTATTGATGCCTCCTGCATCATAGAGATGTCCCAGTTTATATATCGAGTCTATGCTGCCTTCATTCAGTCACCATATGTTGTTATGCTCTTGTTCGAAGGAAGTTGAAACCTGAGTCGGCCATTCCTCAGTTATCTTGACTTTGCATGTCGGCCAT
>LPNX011008238.1:165564-190696 GCA_001517045.1 Pseudotsuga menziesii
GTAATAGTTACGCATGTTGGATCCACCTATATTTGTATGGTGTTGATTTGTATATGCACCTGTATGTCCTAGAGATCAACTTTGTCTGGCATTTATTTATCTTTCATGCACATCTGTTCGAACCTTTCGATCTTGGATTCTCTGCTCTCTCCATACTCATTTGTTTCCTTTGTAATGTATTATGGCTATCATCTTCCCCTCTAACCTTATACATTAGGGGGCATCTAATATAGCCTAAAATGACCCACTCTCTTCCTATGACCACTTTCCCTTGTTTTCATCGCATGTTGACACTTCCATGACAACACTTCATGAAAGTCAATAAAAGTCATTGAAAAAAAACCTAACTTGGAGGAGCCATATCTGGAGTTCTGTGACTTCATTTTATCTCTTCTTTGAACTGTTGGAAAGGTATATGAGTCAGAAAAAACTTTCCACAAAACTCCAAAGTCTGAAAATTTCCATAAGTACCCTAAAAATGAGAATATTTGACCTATTTGCGACTTGTCCTACATGGTACCCACGAATTTCAACTCTGTACTTGTGAATTTCCCTTCATGCTACCCATGAATACCCTGAATTACTATTGCATTCACAACTCTTGTTAATGCAGCCCGCGATTATCGCGTTACATTCATGACTGGTGTCATTGTAACCAGCGAATGTGTCATGTAGATGTCAAAAACTGAATGTTTCTCGAATTTGGGGTAGTTTGGGTGGTTATACAACTGAATCCTTCAATTGTAAGTACTTTGTCTTCAACCCTATCTCTTCAGAAAGGTATAAATAGAGGTAGAGAGGTCCATGAGAGGGAACTTGAACTATTGCATTGTTATGATGGAGGAATTGGGACTCTAATTTCCCCCACCTTTTCCCTAGAATATATCTCCTTGTGTTGCAAAGCTTGGAGGTTGAGTTCCTTGGAGAAGAGAAGTAGCATAACCACATCAAGGTTTCATGAGGTGTTTGACTTGGAGAAGGTATAATTGTACTTCTTCCATGTTTAATAAATGTGTGATGTCCTTCTTCTTCCCAAATCATTGTCTAATGTATGTTTTACTTTTTTTGTGATCAGATGTTTATGGTTATAATTGGATTAGGTTTTCATATTGCTTTGATTATCATTGCTTTACATTTAGTCATATTGGTTTGAGGAAGGTATAATTCATTTTGCAGGTCTCTTGGAGAAATAAGAGGATTGAAGGGATGCTTGGATCAACCTTCATTTAGCTAAGGTATGAACCATTCTAATCTTTGAAACTTGTTTATATTTTCTTACATAACCATATGTGTCTCTCTTCCAACCCTAGTATGTTGATGGCCTCTTAGACCCTATCCATAGGAAACTTTCCTCTGCAACAGTATATCGTGTCGAAATTTTTAAAGAAGGGATCTTATGAATTAATTGATTACCATGGTAACAAGCTATTGGATCCCAGAAATGGGCTCTACCTGAAGAATTATTATGCTTAGTCATGATACTTTTTCATGTATTATTATTGTATATTTATGTACAGTAGGTCATTACTGGTTAGTGTTTCTTACATAGTCTGCTTGTTGTTTTATATCGTTAGATCTTTATCATTTAATCAATATGATCTAGGATCTTATCTAAGAGAATAACATGCACGAAAATAATCACAAGAGACAAGAGACACAAATATTTTTCCTCGGGGAAACCATAAAGGAGAAAACCCCACAACTTCCTCAAATATAGAATGAGCACCAATAGCAAAAGTAAAACCCAAAGATACAAAGATGATCTCTGACAGTTGTTCTCTCTCTCACTTGTGTGAGCTCCTCCTCTCTCACTTATGTGCTACTATTGAGTGAGTGTGTGTGGAAAATAGAGAGTCTCACTCTCTATTTATACTTATTTTCCACTTGACAATTACTCTATAGGGCCGACCTCACTAGGAAATTCTACTAACCCTAATACAACTCAATTGTGGGGACTATTGCCCCGACTTATAATGCAGGGTTAACCTCAATGACTTTACGTGACTTTATTATATTAATGACTCTCCTTATCAGAGGAAAAAACATCTCCATCAGGGTATAATGAAATACAATAAGAAATATAGAAGTGAATACATTCTTAAGTTACAAATACAACAACACTCCCTCTTAACTAGGAAGGTATTCTCTTGACACAGTTCATCAGCACAAGTCTTCATTACTGGATTGGGATCATCATCAAATTTGAATCATCATCAAAGTTGGATCATCATTAAAGTTTTATCATCATCAAAGATGGATCGTCATCATCATTGCTCCTACTATCTCGAGCAAATGGTTCTATCTCTCAATTCTACTCGTCATAGGAAGTTCTACAGAGCCAACCTGTTTTCATGCTGGATGTAGGTATCAGCACTTATATCCAACCATGGGAGGCCCAGCCTTCCACCATGTCAGAAAGGCCCATCAATTACATCTGACCATGGGAGGCCTAGCCTGCCACCATGTCAGAAAGTCTCGGCACTTACATTTGACCATGGGAGGCCCAACCTTCCACCATGTTAGAAAGGATCAGCACTTACATCTAACCATGGGAGGCCCATCTCACCACCATGTCAGAAACGCTCAGCACTTACATCCATAGGAATGCTAGGACACACCTACTACCATCTGAGGAAAGGCTCTGCACTTACACCTGACCATGGGGGCCTAGCCTGCCACCATTTCAGAAAGGCTCATCACTTACATCCATCAATGGGAATCCCAGCCTACCACCATGTCAGAATGGCTCTACACTTACATCTGACCATGGGAGGCCCATCCTGCCACCATGTCAAAAAGGCTCTACACTTACATCTGACCATGGGAGTCCCAGCCTGCCACCATGTCAAAAAGGCTCTGCACTTACATCTGGCCATGGGAGGCCCATCCTCCCACCATGTTAGAAAGGCTCTACACTTACGCCTGACCATGGGAGGCCTATCCTTCCACCATGTCAAAAAGGCTCTCGGACTCATCACTTCCCCCTGGAAGGAACCTCGATCTGAAGAACACCAAGCTTCTCTCTGAGGTACTCAAACTTCAATCTAGCCATTTCTAGCATAGAATCACATTAGGGCTGATTACGTCCAATTATAACCTACGAAATTCGCCAGGATTAATTACATCTGAGGACAACCTACAGGACTGATTACGTCTAAGCAACCTACAAGCATCGCCAGCATTTTATGCTCAAACAACCTATCTCACTGGCTATGTTAGTATTCATCACTCCCTCTTTCGAGAGATCTCTATATTTATCACATACTGGAGCTTCACTGCTCCTCTATGCATCATAAAAAAATGCAAGTCAGATCAATCAAATCAAATCGTAGTTTTCAAAAGAAACATACTACCTCACAAATAGTCGAGCAAGTGGCAACATATTTTTCCTCGAATGTACTCAGCGCAATGCAGGACTCCATCCTGCCAAACCAGTAGCCCATACTGGATCTCAAACTGAAGAAGCATCCCAAGGTGCTCTTCTTCTTAGTGGCACTACCAATCCAAATGAACATAACCATGCAGGTTAGTCTTCTTATTCATATCATACTCAACTATACCCTTCAGGTACCTCGCTACATGCTTTGCAACCAGGTAAGCATGTCTCGGATCTGTCAAGAACTGGCTCAGGTTGCTCATAGAAAATCATATGCCTGGTCTCCTATTCATCAGGAACATCAATGAATAAATCATCTAACGACAAATCATGGCATAAACTATCTCTGATGAAGCATCACTCAATAGCTTTAGGTTCGATGCCATAAGGGTGTCCATGGCCTTGCAGTCCATAATCCCGAACCTCTTCAAGATATCTACTGCATAGTTCCCTTGTCCAAGGGATATTCCATATGCACTCTACCACACCTACATGCCTAGAAAGTAATGCATCATACCCAAGTCCTTCATCTCGAACTCGGCAACGAGTCTATTTATTGCATATTTAATGAGTTCCTATTTTCCTGTCAGGAGCAAGTCATCAACATATAACAGGAACATCACTGGTCTTCCACATTCAATCTTGAGGCAAAGGTTGGAATCCTCTTTACTCTCAGTAAATCCTAGAGCCATCAGTAATTTGTCCATCCTATCATACCATGTCAAACCTCAAAATATTTTTCAGTCACTCCCTTTGAAGCGGAGCATCATTCTCCCTCTACATTTTGTACTCTATGTATTGAAACATTATTTGCTAGAGTGACAAGTAGCTTCCTCTTCTACTAATATTATATGTATCCATCTAGGGTCACTAGATACCAAGATCCTCTATATTGAACCTTTTCAAAAGTTCTTCTCGCACCCATCTGTGAGCTTTTCATCCTCTATAGGATTTCATCTTCAACCTTGTAGCAAAGGTTAATATCTTCATCACTCTAGGTGATCTTCAAGATCCTCATGTAGGTGTTATCCCATGGGTACCTTCTTAGCTCGTACAAGGCCTTCTATAATTTGCACACATGAGTCTGCCTATCATGTGTCTCAACTCCCAATGGTTTTAAATGTCTCTTCGTAGTATATGCCTTCTTTCTATGAGAAGCCTCGTGCTATGAATCTTGTCTTGTAACCCATGATGTTGTCATCTACTACATGTTGGATCTTGTAGATCCATATGGAATTCACTAAGGACTTCCCTTCAAGTCTCGATACTGCATCCTAGACATCATTCTTCTTGAACTGGTGTTTTCCTTCCCTTTCTTCTTGCTCACTTCTTCATAGTTGGAAGGCTCTGCATCAATGATGTTGCTCAACAGTGTCACATAACTAGAGTGTGTATGAGGCCTCTTGAATTATCATCTTTCTATTCTTCATTTATATTATTTTGAAGTTTTTTTCTTTCTCTATGGAATCTTCGACCCAGGAATATTCAAGTTTCTCTTTTGAACTATCGTCACCTTGTTCTTTGGAACAAGTCTCATCCTTATTTTCTTGTAGGCGATTGTACGCGATCTTTCCTACAATTCAAATGCACCATTCATATGGTTAGACAAATTTCATAAGGCATATTCATAATGGCAAATTCTTATGAATAAATATATAATCATGCAACTATTTTATCCAATACAACATTCATCCATATCTGGTATACACAGAAAATTTCCATATTCCTTCCATCTCTACCATAACATTATTGAGATTGTGCACTAATCCCAATATGTCAAAAAAGAGGTTTAATCCTAGATAAGTAGCAATGGAGTGGTGTATAGCACTATAGGATAATTACCCATAACATGCATAGTAGTATATTGTTCATTAATGCAGACATTCTATCATGCATAATACATTTCACAACTAAACAATGTCATATAAACAACTAGATATATAGGAAAAGGAAATTAAAGTACTAATATTTATTTGTTTCGTGGGTAGACTCCTTCTCGAACCTTCAACTTCATCATCTTCTTCATTCATAACATCACCATTTCCTATCCAAATGCTAAGATGGATAAGAGATTCTTCAAGAATTGAGTCCTTCATATTCCTCATCGCTTGAGGGATATTCTTTGAATCGTGAGATCTTGATCTTTAGTTGCTCCCATCTTCTCTTCTCTTATTATGAGTCAAGCTTCTTCTTGTGTGCACTCTTCCCAAATTCTGTTGAAGGTAATCACTTCCTTCTGGCACACATTCCTCGAATGAATGAATCCCATGATCCTAGGAGGCCATAACAATATCTTTTTATTCTTCGATTGTTTCGTCATAGCAAAGAACACTTCCTTTTGGTGTCTTCAAGGATGACACATGAGGGATGAGATTATCTTTAATAGAATATTCAATGATTCTATTGGCTCTAGCCTTAGCCTCATCTCCCTCTGGCTCACAGAACTTCTTTACTGAAATACTGATCTAGGTCAATTTCTTCAAGGATCACGAAGTTCCTATACTTCCATAGTTGGAAGTTGTCAACTTCACCAAGCTTGTCATCAAGCTGGTGTTATTAATTATTTTGAAATGAAAACCTGAAATGTAAATAGAAAAAATTTAGATCTTACCGATTTGAGGTGTTCGTCCTGGTTTTGGAGCTAGATGATCTAGGGTTTCTTAGAGAAACCCTAATTTTCAAAAATTGGAATTTCAAAATTCTGATTGGATAGAAAGATGGGCCTATTCAAGGAGAGTTTTCCAATGTACTCCTTTTCTTAAAAACAATGGAGGGAAGCTCCCGAAATAGGAAGCCCTAGTTCTCCAATTTCTTCTGTAGAAATCCTTGATATTTTTTCTATGTTATCTCTGAAATTAATGATCCTCTATGTCTGAAACTTTGCGCTAAGGTGGCCTTGTCTATCCTCTTTCTAACACCATAGGTTAGAGTAGAATTGGTTTCACCAATTGGGACTTATGCATGTTTCCCAAGGTGACTTATTTCAGGACTGTTTGGAATAGAAAATGTGTACGATCTATCACATGTCATTGTTTCACCTTCGAGGTATGAAACTCTTACCAAAGAAAGTAAATTCAGTGCCCTATATTCAACATCTTGCAAAATTTTATTTGGACCTTCATAGCCTGTGATATAGCAATTCTCCCTAGGTCACATGTTTAAGGTTGAATCCTGGGAGACGCTGGAACCCTGATTGGAGGAATCATATCTCCTAGAATATAGAGAATATAAGGCTGAAACTTTTACACATGGTTCATAAGGAATTTATATTCAGCCTGTAAAAATTTTGGCTCTTCATCCTTCTCCAATATCGAAATTTAGAGAATGTACCAAAACTACTAGTTTTAGTATTTTAGGGTTTTCAAGCATGAAACCCTAATTTCTATTTGCTGCCATTGCAACTATATTTTGGATGTATAGTGAAACTTCTATGGTTCAAAAACTGATACCATCAATAGATGTGCCCAATTGAGGTGTTTTATCCTAGACCTCCTTGCTTTATTATTTGTGTAGAGAACACCTTTAACTAGGAAGTCCTAGTTTCTGCTGCTGCACAATGCCTTCTTTCAGAGAGGCTCTGATACGATGTTAGATTTTTATCATTTAATCAATATGATCTGGGATCTTATCTAAGAGAATAGTATGCACAACAATAATAAAAAGAGACAAGAGACACAAATAATTTTCCTCGAGGAAACCACAAAGGACAAAACCCCGCAACTTCCTCAGAGATAGAATGAGCATCAATAGCAAAAGTAAAACCCAAAGATACAAAGATGATCTCCAACAATTGTTCTCTCTCTCACTTGTGCGATCTCCTCCTCTTTCACTCATGTGCTACTATTGAGTGAGTGAGTGTGACAAATATATATTCTCACTCTCTATTTATACTTATTTTCCACTTGACAATTACTCTACAGGGCTGACCTCACTAAGAGAGTCTAATAACCCTAATACGACTCAATTGTGGGGACTATTGCCCTGACTTATAATGGAGGGTTAACCTCAACTCAATTGTGGGGACTATTACCCCAAATTACATCAAAGGGTTAACTTCAATGACTTTACATGAATTTATTATATTAATGAATCTCCTTATCAAAGGAACAAACATCTCCATCGGGGTATCATGAAATATAATAAGAAATATACAAGTGAATACATTTAGGAGTTACAAATACATCAACATGGATTTCATCTGAGTGGTTTGTAAAGTTCGATGATGGCGCCATCCACCACACTTGCAATCTGGCTTCATCCGCCTCGGTCATTTATGCACCCTCAGGACAGCTGGTTTCCTATGGTGGCACCTACCTAGGTCCTGCAACGAATAATATGGCTTAATATAGTGTAGACATTGAGCTTATTTTGGATGCTACATTGCATGGTATTACCCACCTTGAAGTCAAGCTTGACTCCCAGTTAGTGGTTTCCCAGCTTAAAGGTGATTACCAGGTGAGACACCCTACTTTAGTACGTCACTTTTTAAGAGTTAGGTTGCTTGAAAGGAATTTTGAATACATTTCATACCATCACATTTCAAGGACTCATAAAACAATCACTAATGCATTTGAAAATTATATACTCAATTAGAACTTAACACATACATTGTAAAATGAAAATATACAGATGCATTTGAAACACAAGTAAATAACCAGGTAAATATGTGTGTGTGTGTGTGTGTGTGTAAAATGTGTCCATAATACATAGAGTTTGATCTGAAGATCCTCTCATAAGTACATAAAAATACAAAAAATAGGATCTAAATCCATAATATGCCTAGATATAGGGGTTCTCCTCAGCCTCCTCGGTTCTGGTTGCCTCTACAGCCTCCCGGTAACATAGTACAGCTCGAATTACCCTTCAAAGAAGGAGTAACCAAGATGAAGGAACTCCAATAACATGATCCTTCATCGCCATAGGGATCCTCTCCATCCTGAGAGTGGGGACATCATGGGTAATCCTAGCTAGCTTCCCCTCTACTACATGAAGCATCGCTTCATCAACTCCAATCTCCACTGCTCGAAAAAAGGTCCTGGGGTGTCCGTCAGGCCAGACTAGTCCTATATCTGCATATCAACATAAGCTATATCAAACTCAAGTACATATGTATATCTAAATTTATGAACAAAATTTCATAAAAATTAAATAATTAAAAAAGTAAAATCCATACCCATCTCTCCCCATGCTCCTCCAGGAGGGAGGATGAGCTCTGTATCGCCACTGAAATCCAAACCTGCATAAGGGAAATGCTCAAATGTAGGTACCTGTCTACTCCACAAGAGTAGAAGTTGTCATCATACCCACTCTGGATTCCACCTCCACCACCCTATCAAAGAAATATGTCAACCCACTGTGTGAGTCTAGGCTCACGGGGTGGGCATGGTGGTCATGTCAAGATGCACTACAACAAAAACTGGATTTAGCGTCTCTTTTTGCATCCTTTTTTGCGTCTACACCATCTTTCAATGTATTTTTCTTCATTTTTTGGACAAAATGGCGCAATTTCATGGGTTGGTGCTATTTTAGGCATTTTTTGCGTCCTTTTTCTAAATATGGAACAAATTGCGGCGTAATTTGCACTGGGTTTTGCACCTGGTTATGCACCAGGTTTTGCATCATATTTTACGACAGGTTTTGAGCCTAGTTTTGCACCTAATTTTGCGCCTAGTTTGTACATCTACTCTTGTTGCGCCCCCTTTTACGTCCATGTTTGCCTCAACTTTTACGTCCTTGTTTTCATCCACTTTTGCATCCTTTTTTACATCCACTTTTGCATCCACTTCTGCTACTTTTTTTGCATCCCTTCATGTGCCAAGTTTTGCATCAAACTTTACATCCTGTTTTGAGTCTAGTTTTGCATCTCGTTTTGTTTCATCCATTTTTGCATCCACTTTTGCATCCATTTTTTTGTCCACTTTTGCACCCATGTTTTCATCCCTTTTTGCATCCCATTTTGCATCCATGTTTACGTCTTTTTTTACATCTACTATTGCATCCACTTTTGTCGTGTCCCAATTCACACCCATTTTTGCGCTTACTTTTACACCCACTTTTGCTTCAACTTGTGCATCCACGTTTGCATATTTTTTTGCATCCAATTTTACATCAGTTATTGCATCCCTTTATGCATCCATTTTTGCATCCAATTTTGCATCGGGTTTTGCGTTGGGTGTTACGACTACTTTTGCATCTACTTTTGTTGCATCCACTTTCGCATCCAATTTTGTATCCAATTTTACATCCATGGTTGTATCCACTTTTGCGCCAATTTTTTCATCATGTTTTTCTTCCATGATTGCATCATTTTTTGCATCCACTTTTGCATCACCTTTTGCATCCATTTTTGGTGCACCCACTTTTGCGCCTACTTTTGTTGCATCCATGTTTTTATCCACTTTTGCATCCATTTTTACACCCAGATGTTGAAGATGAAAATGAGGATAATGATTATGATATTGAGGATGGTTATGATGATGATGATAATGTCATTGATAATGAGGAGAACGATGACAATGATGATGATGATGAGGATGATGAGGATAATGGCGATGACAACATTGCCAATGATTATGATGGCAATGAAATGAATGATGATGATGGTGATGATGACAATGACAATGATGATGAATAAAATGAGAATGATGATGTTGATCATCTTAAAAAATAAGTTGTTATTTGTCATGCATAAATCATGTGTGTCCTCCATGACCCTTTTCCACTAATCACATATTTTGTAGATGTTATTTCTTATGCCAAAGGTAATGATGAATAACTAATAAAAATGTCAATAATCATGATGATGATGATGTCAAGGACAATGGTGATGATGATGACATGGATGATGATTATGCTGATGATGATGACTATTATGATAATCATGATGACAATGACAAAGATGACGATGATGATCATAATCATCATCATTTCCATCATCGTCATCATCAAAAACATCATCATTTTCATTGTCATCTAGTTCATAATCATCATCATTTAAATCATATGGGATATGTTTACCATTTAAAGCATGCATAACAAGTGGGATTATTCTAAAACACCCCACCAAAGTACAAAATTCAAACCACAAGGGAAATATAATATTGAAATTGTTCCAATTTTCTTTCTCCCAACAAAAGAAGTTGCATGATATGACTCAGAAAGATCATATATACTTGCAAAATTCTCTAAATCAAGGTCCTAAACAGAAAACAAAGATCCCAGTGCTGAGGCTGGACAATATCATAACAAAAAGGAAAAACCGCAATGAAATAAAAGAATACCTGTGCAATAGAATATTCACACAAATGTTTGAGGCCTTCTAAAATATATTGATCAGCATCTCTCATAAGGTCTTGTGTAATATCTGTTGCCATCTCTACTGTACCAGTGTATATAAATCTGACACCAGTACCCCATCAGAATCATCAAACATTCTTGGATAAAACATATTTGAGTTCTAACATGTCATAATTTCTTTCATATTCAACTTGAACTCTTTATAACAGGAATGAATCCTTTTTTATTGCCATAAGAAACACATAGAAGAAACCATAAGAATTACCTCATCATCAGTTCAAAGAATGCCCAGGTTATATTTGGAATTTCAATATCCTTTGCATATTTCAATATAGGATCTTTTTCTTTAAATTGGAGGTACACTTCTTTCTTGAAACTCTTTAGGACTCTTGATACATGATGCTTCCTTTATGTGCCCATTAAAAATTTCTATGTCTTTAATGTTTTCCTTCCTCAAGGCTTGTATCTATTTTCTTGCTATTTTTCAAAATATTACACAAAGCTACAATTTTGGCATTGCCCTTTCTTTGGATCCCAGCAAGGAAGATTATTTTAGGTTATCCTTTTATAGCATGGATACCACTTTCCACTTACAATCGGAGGAGATTGAGAGTACCATGTCTTACATGTACTTGAGGTTTCCCTTCTCAAGGCCTTGGTTCAATTTGAGACATGCTTTCTTGTGCCAACCTAACAAGGGACACATTTACCTTGCTCAACTTGAAAGACGTCGCTTCTTTCTGCACTTCTAGGATTTCTTGTCTAAGATGTGCCTCTTGGACATTATCATAATGGTACCAGGAGTTTGGGAACAGTAATACAAATTTTCAGGGGCATGGGAATGCAGTTATTGCAGTTTCCTCATTGGGAGTTTGTACAAGCTTCCTACTAAGCTGAGAATGCTTCAACCCAAAATTTGATGGGTTATATAATGACTTAATGTGCCAAACTCCCCTGCTAAAACGTTAAATTCCAATAGATTATAGGACAAAAATCCTAAAATAATCCTTATTTCCTTCTTTGGTTTGTTTGAGTGAATAACACTGCCTGTGACAGAGGTAGGACATGTATTCTAAGTTTTAAGCTTGACTCCATGGTTGTGACTTGAGATAGGTGGCTTGAGGGCTGAGGTTAGTGAGAAAGGAGGCTTTAGGTGGGTTTATAAACCATCTCTTGAGCTTGATTCAGTCTGCCCTTCTATTAACCTCTGCCAACTCAAATTTTCTGGCACATGTCACTAGCTGACTGTGGCTTATTCTCATCATCAAGCTGTAAGTTAAGGTTTCAATCCATCAATATGCACTTGGATGTTCTCTCTGCAGTAATACTACAACCCAACGACGTTTAGGGTTGGTATCCCATCAACGCATATTATAGGTTTTGTGTTCCACTCAACATCACAATGAATAGCAAGAGTTCCCTAAAATGCTCCTCAGTTCATTTGTGAAGAGGAAAAACGCTAGTTCTTCAACTCATGAATTTTGGGTTTCTTTACTAGACTCCCACTAAACATCCTCTAGGATCAAATCCTCACTCATAAATTTATTCACCATGCCTCTAAGTCACAATCATGGATGAAGGGGATTTCCTCTGTGCTTTGGACTCGGTTCAATTTCTACTTCATATAATGCCCAAAGCCTCTAGACTGGAACTACAGTTTGTTTGGATATATTTTGTGTCTTTGACCTCTGACGTTTCTATAGGTAATCGATTTCATCCAGGAACCCAACAACAATGCTTCACATACAACGGATTTGCATCAAATTATAGGTTGACACTTGGGACAGTCGAATAATCCCCAACCTTTCACTTAGACTCCTCGACAAACTCCAACTATTCTTCAATCGAATTAGAGTTTAGACTTCTTACCATAGCTTGCTAAACTTGGGCTTTGTCACACTTCATAACAAACATAAATGAATGAAAAATGTTCCCATTTAACTAACATTGAATTGCACAAAAAGAAAACATTTTACTTAACAAAATCAATGCTCTTAACAATCTGTGAAAGTCCATCCACTGGCTATGAAAGCATTTACAAAAACATTACAGAGTTCTGACACATAATTGAAGAAAGGCAGACAGAGAGATACAATCTCATTCATAAACACACGAAATCAACAACTTTTCAGGAGAAAAATATTTCTATGTATCAGTGTCTCTTCCTCTCGATTAGTTCTTGAGTACATTGAAAATAATGCCAACCAACCAATCCCCCAAACATAATCAGCATAGGTTTTTATATGTAAATGAAGAGGTAACTCCTTCCAATGACAAAGTGCTTCCCTTTTCCAAAATTGAACAAGTCGATCGATATCTACTTGAAAACTATCGGTATCTATCCATATTCTTCGACACTTGAATAAGTTGATTTCTGTGAGGACGTCGTATCCACATCTACCAAATGATTAGAGAAATATCCTCAATCTCACTCCTTGGAAATATGCAATAATAACAAACAAACTATAAATAAACTAAATCTAAAACAAAATCAAGTTAACAAAACTGAAAGAATAAAATTAAACTATAATCAAACTAAATTAAAATTAAAATCAAATTACAATATAAAAAAAGAAAAGAAAAAATAAACTAATAAAATCTTCTGACAAGTTAGGCAATGATATCCTAGGAAATTTAATCAATAAAGAATAATGATCTCAATTCCTTCAGTGTAGCAGTCTCTAATGACTCATTGGTATTCTTTTGAATGTTTCATTTGTAATGTTTTGATGGCGTAAAATATGTCTCCTTGAAATAAACAGCCTGAGTCGGCTCTTGCTTGGTTAACACTACAAATGCACCAATGTGGCAGTCCATTCTATGAATCCATGTGTATTCCTTTGACATGTTGAAGATCCATCTAATCTATGATGTTTTCTTTTCTGGATCTGATCATTCTTTCCTTTGATCTATCATTCTTGCCTTTGATCTATCATTCTTTCCTTTGATTCTAATTTGAACGCTAGTGGGTGCTAATGTAGAACAATCTTCCCCTTTCATTACCATATGATAGACGCCCTTCTAAGATTACATTTCACTCAAGCTCACTGTGTTCAAAGCTTCAATGGCACAAGGTATGTTTCAATCTATGGCCATCCCAAAATTTTTCAATCTATTGTTTCTGTGTTTAATTGATATTCAAATGATAAAATTTAGCTCGAGAACTCTGAAATTGCTTCAGAAATGGGCTTTTTTCGTTGAATTTGATCACCTTTTTTTAATTAAAATTTGTGCATAACCCGAGAACTATGAAATTGCTTTAAAAATTGCTCAAATACAAGCTAAAGATGTGATGCTAACTTGGAAAAAAGGATTATCCAAGTAGTCTCGTGAACAAACACTTGTAAAAAAGAGTATGGATAACCCCTCCATCCGTTTTTCATTGTTAAGGTTTTGGCTCGAGTTCTTAATTTCCAATTTGATGTACCTAATCTTATCCTCTTTCAGAATTGGTAGCAGTGATCAAATTTGAAGGGTGGGTCTTAATTTCAATTGGAAGGGAATTTATTCTTGGAGCCCTTCAAAGATGAATGGTAGTATAAATAATTGTATTTCAATTGACAAGTTTAAATTAACTAAACCCTTTCACCAAAAACAATGTAAAAAATAAAATTGTTCTTTCAAATTTTTTATAATTTTAACAATGGAGCACCTCGTACTATTTACAGAAGAAAAAAATTATATATTTTCAATAAAATCTAACTTAACTACTACTCACACCTATAACTTTCCCACTTAACTACTCACACCTATAACTTTCTCACTTAAGCACTTAACTACTCACACCTATAACTTTCTGAAATCTAGCCATTAATAAACTTCTTTTGGTATTCTGGTTCAATTTAAAAGGCGTATTGGTATTAGATTCAAACATGCAATGAGTTGCAAGGATTCAATTGACTTAGGCCCCTCCATCACATACATGCATGCTTTCACAACAAGCGCTGAAAAACAATATTTATTTTTTGCATTTTTTTTGTGTGAAAAATTTTGCTTAATTTATACTTGTCAATTAAAATATATATATTTATATTACCCTTCAGATGAAGGGTTGAGAGAATAAATGCCCCTCCAAGTGAAATTAAGACCCACCCTTCAAATTTGATCATATCTTAATCTTAGTGAAGGCACATTTTTGGTAAATCCTATACAAGTGTTTGTTGATATAGATGATATTGTTTGCTTGACAACAATAAGTTTGTATAGTCACTCTAGCACTGTAAACTATCTAGATGAGTCAGCCGACTTCTACTTGATCTTTGGACCAAGGCTCCTTGCCTATGGACACCTAGATTTGATGCATTTCTTTGACTAGAACTTCCAAAGAGGTTTATTTTCCACCTAGATTTGAAGCACCGATAAAGAGGTTTATTTTCCACCCAAAAATAGTAAAACTTGAAAAAGTGGTCCTATAAATCTCTCATATTTGGATAGGGACCATATGCATTAAGAAAAATGATTTATTTTCCTAATTCCACCTGTAGAGAGACATACCTAGGCTAGAGGGAATTTCCCATTGATTAATTAGATATAAACTTCTAGACTTCCATCATATCAATGAATCTCCCAATCTACCACTTAGGACAAGAGTGGCAAAGTCCCAACCATAGAGAATTTTTTTGGGACCTCCAATTAACTTACCACCATTAATCATTGTTTATTGGAGAAAAATAATGTCAAGGTTTTGTGGTGTGATGAGACACTTTAGAGCAAATATTTTGGAGGGATTGGTTAACCCTCACTAGTTTAGGGAGAGAATCATTCTGTATTTTGGCCTCTAAGCAATTTTCAAAAGATAATTACTAACATGAAATTATTTCCTTTCTAGATAGATGTTGAGCCTTGGACAAGAAGAATTTCCACCCTTGGAGCAAATCCTTTAGAGAGAACTCCTCAAGTGCTCCTAGGACCCAAACCAAACCCTTAGAAGTATCAAAGGTATTTTTTGCTCAATACCTCAAATTGTACTTTGGTCTCCTTGATGGATCCTCCTCATCATGCAAATGTTGTTTTTCAAGGTCACCACATAGATTATATGTTCCATAAAAGGAGATTGGAAAATAAGAAGGGGATTTCTTACAAGGGGGGGGGAAAGGGTAGCTGAGGGATGATGGGAATTTATACCCTAGAGACTATATAATAAGTCTACAATCCCTCTAAAATATTTTTTGTAGGGAGATTCCCATTCTAGTAGTATTCAAGGTCCTAAATTTTAAAATATTTTATGAGTGAAGAATAGGAGAGGGAAATCTGACACAGACCAACATATCTACTCCTGAAAATTTAGCATGAATGAGGGAAAGAATATTATCGTTTTGGACCTCCTTAAAAGGTGAGTGCATTGAGTTACTCCATAGGATAGGGAAAGGGTCCTTATCACCCTCATGCGATTTTTTTCAATGTAGGATTAGGAACCACTTTTTATTCAAACACCCCACCAACCAAGTTCCCATAAAGGGGAGATATAGTCATTGACTTAGAAGACTCAATTACAAAATAATTCCTGACTCTTTACTAACATTGATGCGAGAGTGCACAGTTAGCATCTAAGTGATCATAGAGGTCACACCTAGTATATTGGAAAGGGACTTTTAGATTGTCGTTTTCTTCACCATCTATTATAATATATTCTTCTAAACCTTTCTTTAATTATATTCTCACCAAGCTATTGGACAATATGAAATACCTATCAACTTATAATATGGGTTAGACTCGTATCATGAACCCAAGAAGTTATCGATAAGTGAGAACAACTCCTCTGACTAAAAAATGAGTGGAAAACTAGGATGTCTTACCCAAATTATAGTGGAGCTCACCCCTTCAGGCTTGGCATTGGAGGATAGGGTTGAGTTCCTAAAGAGAATAGGTCTATGGATAATCTTCGAACAACTTATAGTGATTGATGTGGAGACCTTGTCCTATTGGAGAATGAGTGCAATCCATCCCCAAGTAGTGCTAAAGCTCACAACACATAACCTAGACTTAGTTGGAGTTGCTTTTACATCGATGATTTTAGGCTTTGATTCAAATTCTTTTATCATTAATTATTCTAACCGTTTTTTTCCCCATATCCATTGTTTCATTCAAATGCATATCTTCACCTAGAACTACACTCAAATCTTCTGGATTTGTTTTCACCAACTTATGTTTCTTTTGTGTTTTTAGTCAACTTACATCTATATAATAGAGGAGGGGACATCCCAAATTCCATGGGAGTAGATAGAGTCATCTTGGATGGAAGACAACCACATAAGAAAGTGAGATCCATACATGTACCAATCATACCAACTCGAGGGGAAAGGTCCTCAAAGCCTTGAGCATTCAAGTTTAACTCACAATTAAATGAAGGGAAACCTTTAAGAGTTCCATAGAGAAATAGAGGGTAATGTTCTAGGCCTATTGAGTGATAAATAAGATCTACTAAATAACATTATAATTAGTAGTTAAATCATCTATCAACTCTATGTGATCATTTCCATGCAACAATGATTGCACCCAAGTCCCAAAATTAATGCTACTACACCATAGCTACTACACCATGAGGGAGATTTGAATAATTAGATACACATAATTGAATATCACCATGAGAATGTCGATAAGATCTACACCAAATATTAAGATGTTAGATAGATTATATAACAGACATACATAAAACCTCAAAAATATCCCTCACTAGGATACCTACGATATCTAGAGTTTCATAGTCTAATGGTTATCACATTGAACACCAAACAAATGTATACATCCTATTTTTCGATATCACGTGTTGTGAGCACTTTTTTTTATCAAATTTTTAACGAGTTAATATTTTTCACTGAAATAAACAAATCTATAAATCCTATTTTTCGATTTTTCGATATCACTATGTGTTGTGACCACTTTGAAATATTTTTCAATGGATTTTGCCCCTGAAAAATATATGGGCTTCCTTTGACTTACCACATCGATGGGTTAACTACTGATCTGAGCTGCTTTTCAGCTGCAAGATCGAATTTTTTTCGCACTGCATGTTTCCTTTATCCTCTTGCTCATGCAACGATACAATCCTGGGTGTGGCGTATTTTGGTTACAAAAGAGAATGCAGACAAGGAGAAGAGTAGCTACAGGTCGACAGAATCGTTGGTGGAGGGAAAAGTTTCAAGGCACAGTCGATGCCACTGAATATACAAATTTGTTGGAACAATCTCTCTTCAAGGTATGGTTGGAAAACACTATGCCTCTATCTTGTTTTATGCACTCATTTTATTCATTTTATTGTGAGAATCAATCCACGAAAATCATTGAGCACGAGTTCCAAGGTAAATACATCATCAAATTCTTTCTAAATAAAAATCGATCTGATGATCTATTAATTTCGTTGATCTCTCTAAGGCTATTGTTGCGATCTAGAATTAGTCAGCTCTGTAATTCTATGCAAAACAGAGTGTATATATGTATTCATTTCTCAAGGAATCCGATATGGACAAGAGATCCATTAATTTCGTTGATCTCTCTAGGGTTATTGTTGCGATCTAGAATTAGTTGGCTCTGTAATTCTGTGCAAAACTGAGTGTAGATCTGTATTCATTTTTCAAGGAATCCGATATGGATAAGAGATTCTAGAGTAGGTGAAATCGTTGTAGTAGATATGCGCCCAAATTTGGTCAAGATACTTTCCCTGCCATGGTTTTTTGTGAAACCCTTGTCTTTTCAATATATCGTAGCTTCAAAATGACATTAACAATCAATGACAAAAAGCACAGGGTTATAAATCTAACAGTCAATGGGGAAAGGTACATGTATAAAAATCTGGAGATTCCTTTAATTGAATTCAAAGGTCAAAGTCTTGGTTTTCAACCCAGCTTGTAAGTTTCATCTGTAGAATGAAGTGAGTCCACTTTCAATCCTGAGTAAAGCTCAGTAATGACAACGTTGAAGACTAAATTGTGAACCTATAGTGTTTTAACTGTAGCTTGTAAGTATGTCAGAACCCCATGGATGATAGCGCCGGATTTAATTGAACCTGTGTGAATGATTGTCTTTCCAAATTATATTGCATGCTAGTTTACGGATTGAGGACCTCTAGTTTTAAAACAGAGTATCAGATATGATCTGTAGCACAGAAACCCAATATATGAAAACCTGATATCAATTTTCTATCCATTTCCAATCCCTTGTGAATGTTGGACTTTTGGTTCCTCCATAGTTGCATTCTTTACAAAGACAATTAAATTTTTAGGAAAGAAATCCAAAGAATGAAAACTTCCTTCCTTGCCAAGAATCATGTGATAGTGCATGATATGATCGACCTTGATCTCCTCCAATTTCCTTTTCTTCCAATTGGAATTTTTTTATTTACTGAGCCTCAAGTTGATTGGAGGTTCTATGATCATATGAGAGGCAACTAACTAGAGGCCTTAAATTTGACAAGCAATTGTTTTCAAGACTTGACAATGATCGGAGATGTCATAGAAGGAGTATTGACTAGGATGTATATGCCTTTCCATATTGGAAACATACAATAAACTTTAGAAGCAATGGCTGGAATCACATCTATGATCAGAACAAGTATGGAATGTTATCTCAGGGATATCAAAGTCAAATCTAGAATAAATCAAAGGGAAGACCCAGCTAGTGAGGGAGAAACCACTCCAAATTCCATAGAAAATAAAAAAGAAAATATCTCCTTCTCATTAAGACTTCCCACTTCTTAATCTCCTTGATGAGTTCAAGAGCTCATTTGATTTTCATTTTATATATGGGTATGAAAAACTAGTGAACAATGTGCTTAATTTACACATGTAAGAAATGCACTAAACTCACAATCCTTGCCATCATTACCTAGTTGGTCTATGTGATAATTTTCTGTGTGAGATGCCTTTGTGCTCACACCAAGGATTCCTTCTTAGATCCCTAATGAGATCTCTATCCTCTACCTATCAAAATATGCTCTCGCTTGAAAGTGTTCCCTAGGTGAGGTAATATTGATCATGCTTGCAATCTAGTTTCACATATCATTACCTTTTTTCCATGTCCATCCATTTTTTGTTAGTGCATTACATCAATGCTTGGGCTCCAAACCCATAACCTCTAATGGATTTTGAGTAAGTGCACCCTTAACTACGGTATGACTGGTAAAGTCTCAGTCTTTATATTGCTGGGGATTCACTAATGACATAAGATTTTCTATTGGTTTATTTAGACATATCTTATTATTTGGTCCATATCAATATTAATTTGATATTGAATTATACTTATTTTTAATATCCATGTTGGATGTCTGGAAATGTCCCTTACTTGAGTACACTTCTATAGATAAGAGACACATCTATCTTATGCACCTAAACAATGTGCTTAATTTACACATGTAATAAATGCACTAAACTCACAATCCTTGCCATCATTACCTAGTTGGTCTATGTGATCATTTTCTCTGTGTGAGATGCCTTTGTGATCACACCAAGGATTCCTTCTTAGATCCCGAATGAGATCTCTATGCTCTGCCTATAAAAATATGCTCTTGCTTGAAAGTGTTCCCTAGGTGAGGGATATTGATCATGCTTGAAATCTAGTTTCACATATCATTACCTTTTTTCCTAGGTCCATCCATTTTTTGTGAGTGCATTGCATCAATGCTTGGGGTCCAAACCCATAACCTCTAATGGATTTTTAGTAAGTGAACCCTTAACTGTGGTATAACTGTTAAATACTCAATATTTATATTGTTGGGGACTATCTCTTCCATTGGCAGGCATCCATCATGGTTCCTTCTGACACTCCTTTTGCAGGAGGTGTCTTCTTCGTCCAAAATCACAATCCTATTGACTACCCCTTCAATCTTCTGAAGCTCACCTTCCAGGCTAAGATTTATCACCCAAATATTAATCTGAATGGAAGCATCTGCCTAGATATACTGAAGGATCAATGGAGCCTTACACTTGCTGTTTCCAAGTTCCTGCTATCATTCTTCCATGTTAGATGACCCCATTCTGGATGACCCTTTGATGATTGAGATTACTCATGTTGATAAGACCAACTGAGCTCATTCACATCAGTTGGAAGGTACTCAAAGGTACCAAGATAGAGCCTTCAATCCATACATTTTCCTCTATCTAGACTCTGGAGGTGTCACCATCTTATATCTGCTCCCAGGATGACTGGCACAAAACCACAACCAACCCAACCCACTAGGATAAGTGCCAATGAGAACAAACATTGTTTACTCCAATGAAAAATATTTCATTTACTTGGCTCAGTAAAAAGTTCTAAAAAGACAAACAATTATCATTACACATGCATGCCAAAGGTTTAGCATTCAGGGGTTGACAACTAGTGAACTCAGGCTCACATGTTTAAAGCAGGCCCCATGCAAGAGTTTCATGACCATAACACCGATAAGACTACATGAAAGGTAATAGGCAGAGAAACACTGTAACTAATTTTCTGTATGCAATCCATCAAACCCTGTTGTAGGAAATTTTTATTCTAAATCTTGTGAAACATACACCACATCACCAGGACCTTACCTGACATCACATAAGACTTTCATTCTTAGATAGAAGGGAAAGACATTATTGCCTGAATTGTGTTGAGACCATTTTTATGGATTATTTTATTTCCCTGGGAACTTGAATGACATACCTTGGATCAATTTCTAACATCAAAATGGCTATGCTCACTAGTATCATCAAAGTTTCTCTCATTAGAAGTAAAAATGAGAATAAGATGAGCTCATGTTTGGATAGGATAATCAAGAATTAGAAAACAAAAATTGATAGAATTGAGATGGAACATGATAATTTGAGATCCTTAGGTGGTTGGAGTAGTGTATATTGTTGTATCTGAGTGAGATGACTGCATATCGGTCTTTTGTGCACATGTGTGCAAATGCTGCCAACATTCTGCTGATGGTCAAAATGCAGTTTGAGTGATAGTCAAAATTTAGACTGTGATCACTAGTAGATAAATGACCACTAAGGTTAGTTAAATAAGCTTATTGTATTATGATGGAGATTTTTAATCATGAAAGGTATGCATATAAAAACTGTAAAAAGGCTCTGAGCTATGAGATACTATCAACAGACAAGACCGGTGTTGCCTACAGGAATATTCTTTTGACAACTTTGCCTTTAGGGTTTTGCAAGTTATCACCTATTTGCTTGAAAAATATTCTTAGAATATATATGTTATGTATCTTGTTGAGTAGTTATACAAGATGGTATTGCTCGTGGAATGTGCCTCACCTTGATAAAGCTCATTTTGAGCATGTTCTACAACATACTAACTCCTATCCAAATACCAATATAATAGTGTATTAATTAATGAAAATTTTAGCTTAAGTTGATAAACTTGGCTTAGAGACCTAAAGAGCAAACCAACCTTTATCATCAAAGACAAAAACCAATGGATAGCAGCGTGACTATTGTAGCTCTCTCCCTGTTTTTTTCTTTTGGATTGATTGCAATAGAGTAAACACGGGTTTGTACTGAGAGTAGCCAAGTGCATCTACAACTCATGTAAATATGTGACATCTATAACATTAACAAATTAAATTTTTTTAAAATGGTCTGTAAAATTTATTTTTTTTAAATAGGCAACCATACTAATTATAAAACTCTATAAAATTACATAAAAGGTGTTCTGCATGTGGTTCTGTCAACTATTGTTCACGTGCTTGTCAAGCTATGGACTGGAAACTCTATAACAGGCATCATTGTGCACCAATGGCAGATTAGGAGGAACATGAAGAAATTGATATAGATGACGAGGATAATGTTGAGGATCACATTCTTGTAGATAACTTGGATGACTCTTGGGGGATTTACTCGGCACGTTTCTCTTTTAAGAAACTTGATTGTGTGGCAACTACTTTAGTTTTTTTGGCCATGTTTATTTTGATGTCAAGAAATGCACCTGTTTACCATTGTCTATGCACAATTTCATAAAATCTATGAGAGCATAGTACTATCCTTGAAAGCTTTAGTAACATTGATGTTGATGCATGATGCACTTGGGAGCCAAATTGTCATTCTTTGCTTTGCAAGTATGAAAATTTTGAGATACATTTAGCTTCATTGTTGGCCATCAAAGTCTTGTGTGTTGGTGCTTTTTGTTTGTAAAACTGTGAGGATTTTATATGCGTACAAGTGGAGATGCAAAATGATTGGCATTGTGATTGAATTTTTGCAATTCAAACAATTATAAACAATCAGATTTGGGAGAGTGAATATGTTGGTATTCCATTTATATGTGCATTTATGGAAATCTATTATTGCAACCTTAAGAAATATGCAGAAACACTGATACATCTAGCATTTTCCAGTTTCCGAAGATTCTTTAATAATATACTACCATTTACAGTCTGATACTCTTTTGTGCATATAACACATGAATAAAACACTCTCTTGTGCATATAACACATGAATAAAACATGGGGTATTTTAGTTATATTTTCTTACGAATGAGTTTTGTATCATTGGATTATGATTTCTCTATCAACGAGGATTTTGATGAGTTCCAACAAAGATTTTATAAAATTCCACCTAAATGAACACAATAGCGAATTGAAGCCAAGGTTTCATGAGTTGTCCTTTAAAAAGGACTCTCAACGATGTTTACCCATCACACGATGTTTGTGCTTTATAAAATTCCGCCTAAAAGGAAGCATACATTTAGGGCAACAGGGTTGTATGAAATTGTACAGACGGCCTTGTCATGTGCATGAAGTGTGAACATTGGCTTGCCATCAAAATCTGCAGTAGATGCTGCTGCACGAATATCAAAACCTCGAATAGTGCCATCTTCAACGCTAACCTGTAATCACATAAAAAACCATGCCAAATATATTTACTCAAGTGAATATGATTTGGATTGATGACTAATTTCTTTAGTTAGGAAGCAATTATTGTGCATCACATTCACTTATTCAAGAACTGCAATGGCTCTCCACAACAAAAGATCAAATCAACCCTTGAAGAAAAAACACAATCAAGATACATCTAGCATTTTCTTACCATAAATTAGTGATCGGTATGGGGATCCCATGCAAGGATTTCTACATCTGCTGGAACTGGCCACCGTATCCTTGGGTGTGTGGGGGCCCTCATGTCCATCTATACATGTTGAAAACATGATTAGTAAGCAAGTCTAAGAACCTCATAACAACAAGAATAAATCACTGAGATTTAATGAGGTGCACTATTTCCTAGCCAACAAAAAAGGAAGAGAACCAAAAAACAATGGATTTAACATGTCATTTCATCAAACTGTCCTTAACAGCATTAGCAATAAAACAAAAATAAAGTCTACACATTTGAAAATGGAGATTCTCCAGAAAACCACTGCGGCTGAATTAAAAGCCTATTGCTAATTTAAAATACAACATTGGCTTCTCAGAAATTTGAAATAATTAGTTCGTCCACCTCTAAAGAGATTTAACCTGCTTAATATCATCAAACTTAAAGGAACAGCACAACATCAAAGAAGAAACTAGCTTACCCAATGTTAAACTAAATATTCATCTAGGGATCTTTGGAATTTTGCAGTGAGGTTAATTTAAGCTGATGAACAAGAACATAAGAGAGGAAATAGGCTACCACATAATGAGAATTTACCTGCAAATATGACATCTCCTTTGATAGTATACTATCTTCTAGCAAGATATGACACATAGATAAGGATGACAGCCCTAATTATAATAGAGATTATTATTTTACTACTGGCCCCTACATTTACGCACCTTCATAAAGGTGTTCAATCAGTACCCATCCTCAACACTTTTCAATTTCATTTATACAGAATTATATAATTATGCTATTTTAGGTCATCACATTTTCCAACTTGGGTGTAAGGTGTAGTAATAATTATGCTCTTTTAGGCCAAACACCATTGAAAAATGAAAAGAGCTATAAAGGAAAAATGATTTTGCAGATAGTCAAGTGCACACAAATATGAGTCTCTGACATAGATACATCGAACAAGGACAAACTTGTATAGTTAGTGCACAGTAAGCAATTAGAAAAATAAAGAAAGATAGGGACCACAGGAGGTAGTATCTAGACAATCCAGAACAATCCAAAGTTTTGAGGTTTGGGTTGACAAAAGACTGCACAATATTGAGTATCAAACAATTTTTTGACTAGAATATTGCCTTTACTACATTGGCAACTAGACAACAACTAACATGAACCCAATGTATGAGATTACAAGTATATAATGTAAAGGCTTCATAATGTCTTAAGGAGATAGTTGAGATCTTCAATACTTTCAAATCTACCACATTACAGAGAATTAAACCAATGAGTTGATGCTATATCCAAAGAGGTATTACTTATCCACTTTGGGGTACTTCTCGCTATAAATTTCAATGAGGGCATGACAGGCATGCCGGAGGTTTCTAGATCTGACCTTTGTAGTTTTATTTCAAAATTTTCCAGTTGTGTTTTTTTATCTTATAGTTTTAGTTTTTTAAAAGATCTTAAA